>JAKOGI010003914.1:35000-38550 GCA_029747015.1 Carnegiea gigantea
ACATATTCACGTCACAATCAAACCAAGCAAGTCCACCCTTGTTGCACTCCACGCATCAGTCACATACCTGTAGATCTGGGGAAAAAAGGAAAAAGTAATGGGGATAAGCAACCACCGCTCAGTGAGTAAACCCTCTCTCCCAAAACATACTTAAAATACATATTACTTACGCAAGCCTTTCGTAATTCATTTTAGTTGAAGAGCTTTCACATAATACATCATATTCGAATCATAAACCGACTGAAGGAATAATCATACCAAAAGGCTTAACTTTAGAAGAAACCATAATGCGTTGACTTGACATAATAAAGTTACGCAAACCCGAAAACATAGCATAAAAGGGGTTTTACGCATAAGTTTCACTTACCGAAAATCATACATAGTAACATAATCACGTAGATGAGGAGACTAGACTCTTAGAGGTACTTTGTTACTACCATCCCGAGTCGGCCAAACTCGAGCGGCAACATACGCCTATCCGGACAGACATCATACTATGCTGAGACGTAATTTCATACTTAGATTTCAGGCGGGAATCAAACCACCATCCCTGAATCTATCATAACGTAACATATGTGATACCAGGCGGGAACTAAGCCACCATCCCTGGGTCTCAGACTTAAGTTTAAAGTTTCTAGAGTAGCTCCTCTACGTACACATAGACATAAGCATAACCATGCGTTCACATACATACTCATATTGGTTCACATATAGGTCTTAGGAGCTTATGAAATTCATTTACATACATACTTAGTAGATAAACATGCTTATACGTATTCATATATAGGTTTTATGAACTTAAAACATAAAAACATAATATACATACATACTTCGTAGACAAACATATTTATATGTATTCAGATATAAGTTTTATGAACTTAAAGCATGAAAACATAATACACATACATACTTCGTAGGCAAACATACTTATACGTATTCATATATAAGTTTTATGAACTTAAAGCATGAAAACATAATACACATACATACTTCGTAGACAAACATACTTATACGTATTCATATATAAGTTTTATGAACTTAAAACATGAAAACATAATACACATACATACTTCATAGACAAACATACTTATAAGTATTCATATATAAGTTTTATGAACTTAAAACATGAAAACATAATTTCCTTACGACTTTAGCTTTAGGCAAATAACAAGAAAAGCCTCTTAGAAACATGATGAGTGTACTAACTCACGATTCAAAACTTGGTAGTTACTAGCGTGCACTTAAAAGCGAGAATTCGTAAATAATCACCTTCAGTTGCCCTTTTAACGCTCATTGTAATCTTTCAAACACAAGCTATGAACATGATACAAACCAAATTTACTAATCTCATAAATCGATTTCGTGAATGGTTTAAAAGCTTTTCATAATCGAATTAAATTTGCTCACATATAAACTAACTTTGTAAAATACGTTTACGAATTCGTAAAACTACTTCGTTTCTAATTTAGAAGCTTTGTATAAACGTAATATGTTAATTAACTCATAAAACGATCTCCTTTTAGACTTAAAAGTTTCTTTTAAGGGCAATAAGTTAGTTAATACTTAAAACGACTTTACTTTAAACTTAAAGGTTTCTTATAAAGGTAACACGTTTACCAAATCGTAAAACGACTTATTTTCTAACTCGAATGTTTCATATGAACGTAATAAGTTTACTAAACCGTAAAACGATTTCGTTTTCAACTTTAAAACTTCTTAATAACGTAAAACGATTGCTAACTCGTAAAACGACTTCGCTTTTTAGCTAAAAGCTTCCTTTAAATGTAATATGTATGTTAAATCGTAAATCGCAACTCGTTTGAAACATAACGTGTTTAGTTAATGCTTAATTCAAACTAAGTTCGAAGCTTAAGGCTTCTCATAAACATTATAAGTCTATTAACACATAAATCGACTTCCTTTGCAACTTCAAAGCTTCTTAAAAACGTAATAAGCTTGTTAAGTCGTAAAACGATTTCGTTCCTAACTTCAAAGCTTCATATAAACGTATTACGGCTACTAACTTGCGAAATGACTTCGTTTTTAACTTAAAAACTTCCTATAGGCGTAAAACATTTGATAGTTTGTAAAAACGACTCCATTCATTTGATAGTTTGTAAAAACGACTCCATTATTGACTTAAAAGCTTCGTATGAACATAATACGTTTATTAACTTGTAAAACGACTTCACTTTAAACTTAAAAGTTTCTTATAAACGTAACACGTTTACTAAATCGTAAAGCGACTTAGTTTCTAACTTGAATGCTTCGCATAAACACAATAAGCTTGCTTATTCATAAAGCGGCTTCGTCTTTAACTAAAAGGTTCTTTATAAACATAGCAAGGTTGCCTAATCATAAAACGACTTTGATTCTAACTTGAAAGCTTCGTATAAACGTAATAGGATTGCTAAATCATAAAAACAACCTCATTTCTAACTTAAATGCTATGATTAGCAATAAATGTAAGCTAGACTCATCGAAAACTCCATTTTAAAGCATCTAGCAACCTTTCAATAATATATTGGTTCTGCCCTAGCATAGCAATGTTTAATTCATTTGCTTGTCCACACACATAATCGAATTCATACAATAACAATCCAATCTACCAATTCAGTAAACTGATTCATATAACTATCATTCGAAATCCTTAAAATAGGAGGGATTAAAGGTCCGCCCACCTCGAATCCAAGTTATACGCGTGAGAATTGGCTAGATTGAAGTCAAAAATCGGACTCCACACACCCAGAAGGTCCGCTGACTTCGCGTGAGGTTCGACCACCACCGAACCCCAAAACCCTAACTCAATTTTTCTCAGAAATTAAGCATGATTCAGATGAATTTTAGATGAGGATTGAATTTATAGAAGAAGAACAGGTTCGAGCTCACCTTGCATGCACCAATTTACTGGGTGTTGGCCGGTTCTGCGCCGAAATGGTTCGGCCACGGGCAGGGGGGAAGACGCCGGCACCGGTGGCGTCGCTTGGGTCCGGTCAGGTGTGGCGTAGCAGCGAGGACAAAGAGGAGATGGCAAGCATGCAGTGAGGAAGCAGAAGAACGGCAGAGAGGGAAGGGGGGGTCGGGCCACACGAGGAAGAAGAAGGAGGCACGGGGGGGCTTTAGGCGTGTGGTTTTAATTTCAACCCCTTCCCCCCCTTTTTTTGACTCAAATCTACCGCAAAACTTCAACCTATTGTATTAATAATTGAATACCTGGGCCTCTAATCTAAAACCGAAAATATAATCGTTGGTCAGTTTACTGGCCCTTTGATTACATTAAGGATCGATTTAGTAAATTACAGAACTATTACCAGGGTTCAACAATCTGATCGTATTTGGGAATTGCTTTTGTTGGAGTTCAAGGAATCGAAGATTTGTCTCGTTACACAACTTTAGGAAATTTATTTATGGAATCTAAAGTTGAATAGGTCAATAACTTGGGCGATATGGCAGTTGTAGGTTGGCAGATATGAAAAAGTTTCCAACCCAACAGGCATAATATTTGTTAAGCAAGTACGTCAAAAATGCGAGTCCCACAATATATATATAT
>JAKOGI010003915.1:0-37500 GCA_029747015.1 Carnegiea gigantea
TCCCTTTTGATTTTCACTTAGAATCCCTTGATTCTAAGTTCCATTCCTCCCTCACATGTTTGATGCTTCACAACCATCATATTATGTGTCCACTTTCCTTGGTTTTCCCTTGATTGTATCCACCTTTGGTTTGTAAGCTTTCACTCTTCAATTGAGTATTAGCCTAGACCCTCGGCAGGTACATCATATTTGGTATCAGAGCTGAGTTTCATCTTTGGCATGGTATTGAATCCACACATCCAAACTCCCTTCTTTTCTATTTTTCAAACACAAACATGAGTACTAGTGTGAGCATGGAAGAAAAGCTTGATGCTATTTTGAAGAGTAACTATGAGATTACTTCCTCTAATCAAGAACTTAAAGCTCAAAATGAGTACCTACGCAAGCAATTGGGTACTTTTCTTAAGCAAAAGCAGAAGATGAATGAGGAGTCGTCCTATTCTGCATCAAGGAGGCAAGATCTGAAGCTGGCTATGCTCTTGATGTTTCAAGCGATGAAGAACCACTCAGAAGACCACGGCAAGAGCAAAGAGGACAAGATAACTCTAATGACTTTAGAGTTGAAATTCCAGAATTTGAAGGCAAGCTTGATCCTGAAGATTTCGTGGATTGGTTACACACAGTTGAGAGAGTCTTTGAGTACAAGGATATCCCCGAAGACAAAAAGGTGAAGCTGATTGCTTTAAGGCTTTGTAAGTACGCTTCTCTTTGGTGGACTAACTTGTGTGCCAAAAGAGTAAGAGAAAGGAAGTCCAAAATCAGAACTTGGGAGAAGATGAAATCAAAGCTCAAGGCTAGATTTCTTCCTTCTACGTATGTTCAAGATTGTTACTCACAACTCCACCATTTGAATCAAGGTAATTTGAGTGTAGAAGAATACACTCGAGAGTTTGAAAAGCTTGTGATTAAGTGTGATTTGCATGAACCTGAAGAGCAAACAATTGTTAGATACTTGGGATGTCTTGACCTTAGGTATGCTAATATTGTTGATTTGCAAGCTTACACTTATTTTGATGAAGTATGTGTGCTAGCTCACAAGGTTGAGTAGCAAAAGAAGAGCAAACCGCCCTCACGGCATGAAGTCCCAAAACCCTCACATGAACAAACCTTAAACAAGGGGAGTTCATCTTATGCTCCTAAACCCATGGCATCCCTTTCCCCTTCTCACAAAAAGACCAAACTCCACAAAAGGGCCTATCCCCACAATTCACACCAAAACCCCTTCCTAAAAGCATCCCAAGGTGTTATAAGTGCCAAGGCATTGGTCACTTGGCATCAGATTGTACCAACAGGTGGTATGTCACCTTAGCAGAATGGAAGGCAGCTGAGGAGGTCGAACTAAAGGAGGAAAAAGAAGAAGATAAAGGAGATGATCTTGAAGAGATCGAGATTGAGGCGGATGAAGGGGAAATGCTCACCTTAGACACTTTCCACCACTCACCAAAAGGCAAAGAGAATCAACGTATATTTTTCATGACCTTTGGTGAACCATCAACCTTTCTTCCCACTACACCCATACCTAAGGCACTCAAACAAACCTTCTGTCAATTCAATTCAGAATCATTCCTTACAGCTCCTAATTCTGAATTAAGAGCATATGAAGAAGTGGTTCATGTCATGTTCAAAGAGTCCCCCATATACAACATCCAAATCAGCAAGGGACTTGAAGAAAAGAGAGCCTCCAAGATCAAAGGCAAGTTACTCGAATGGTTGATTTTGTTTCAGCCATACAATGAATCTAGAAGAGGAGGTAATTACCTAAATTGATTTGAGGACAAATCTTTTTAACAAGGGGAGGATGATGGAGATCCCTCCATGCCCTTAGATTTAAAGAATCAAATCAAGGCTAGGTAATTTTATTTTGGTGATTAAAGGATGAATGATTCATCCTAGTTTTGTTTAAGGACCAAAAACAGCAGGTCAGGTTTGTTTTCACAGCAAACCCGGTTTTCGAGAGGTTAATTACGTCAAACCCTTTAAGGTTTAAGTCCAATATTTTGCATTGGGATTAAAGTTCAAGAAGTCAGCTTTGCAGCAAAAAAAGTTTCATCCCATTTGGACTTCATTTGCCCTCTCAAATTGGCTAATAAACCCAAGCTATACAAACTGCCAGTTCAGACAGATTGTACCCGGTTTTTGGGTATGTATTTAGACAAGCTTAATGGTGGTTTAAATCTTGGATTTTTACCTTCTTAGAATCCTCAAGATGTCCCCTTTCAAGGCCCAGCATTACGTTTCCATCATTCCACTCGAAGAAAGGGAGAACAAGATGTTTTTGCCAAACCGGCCAGATTAGCACCTAATCTACATGGTTTAATGTTTTAGCTTGAAGGCCCCACTTAAACTTTGTTTAGCCTTAATTTCTTGGTTGGGGGGGATTATACACATCCTAAACTTTCCTCCCATGGTCTAAAAACAGAATCATACTCACTTTTGCTAGGGTTAAACTCAGTCACAAAACCGGTCAGTTTCTGTCCAAAGAACCCGGTTTGACAATTCGGTTTGTTTTTGCCCTCACCGGTGGGTTTGCTTCACTTCAGCTGATATGGCAAGTCCTCCAAGGCTGGGCACACGTCTCAAGGCTTCAATGAGCAGCTGCTACCTTGAAAAGAACAGCCAATAAGAGAAGAGAGACAAAGAAAGATGTTCCTTGCTTCCCATTGGCCGGCCGTAAAGTGGCTTGTGCTTTTCGGCTGAAGCATGTGCATTCTTGCTGAGTTTCCAGCTGCTTGGGTTTAAGTACAAGTCAATTAAAGTTGTAATAACTATTAGTCTTGCTTTCCTTGTTGTTTCAAATGTGTTAGACTAGTTTAAGCAAGCATGTATTTTAGATTAGCACAAATCAGCTTGTATTAGTTCTTAATACCTTTCCTCACTAGGAGGGAAAGGTCAAGGTGCTTGTGTGTGTGCTTGCTTGCTAGCTTAGCTCTATTTAAAGAGCTTGCACGCCTCCTTGTATGATATATCAGATTTGAGTCAAAAACCTGTTTGAGAGCTTTGTACTTTCATGCCTTAGTGCAACCAAATTCCAACTTGCTTATCCTTAATCTAGTCAATTAAGGTGATGATCAAGTAGGTTTTAATCTTGAATTATGTGGTGTTTCTGTATCTTAATCCAAGGTTAAAGACTCTAAACTTAAGTTTGGTGGTGATATCTGTATCCAAACATTGACTTTAGCACTATCCAACTACCTTGATAATCTTCAAGTATTCAAAGAGAAGTGAAGGAAGATTTGCTAGCTTAAATTGAGTTAGTGAATTCTTATCTTTAATTCTCCTTCATTCCATACATTTACAAACCTTCATTCATCCATTACCATACTGATGCAAGGCTAAGGATAGCCCCTTTGGCTTAGCTTTCCACACAAACACAAAGCCAAACTCAAACCGTGAAACACCACAAAACCGGCCATGCTTGGCAGCAATATGGCACGGCCACACCGTGCCTAAGTGCACGACCGTGCCACCCTTGCCGTGTGGTTTTTTTTTCTTGTTTGCTTCGTGTTTAGCTTGGTTATCTTCTACCCTTCATACGTCCAACACAATCCCCTTGAAGATATCTCAAAGTTCCCTTTAGATTTTTACTTAGAATCCCTTGATTCTAAGTTCCATTCCTCCCTCACATGTTTGATGCTTCACAACCATCATATTATGTGTCTACTTTCCTTGGTTTTCCCTTGATTGTATCCTCCCTTGGCTTGTAAGCTTTCACTTTTAATTTGAGTTTTAGCTTGAACCATCGGCAGGTACATCATATTTGGTATCAGAGCTGAGTTTCATCTTTGGCCTGGCATTGAATCCACACATCCAAACTCCCTTCTTTTCCATTTTTCAAACACAAACGTGAGCACTAGTGTGAGCATGGAAGAAAAGCTTGATGCTATTTTGAAGAGTAACTATGAGATTACTTCCTCTAATCAAGAACTTAAAGCTCAGAATGAGTACCTACGCAAGCAATTGGGTACTTTTCTTAAGCAAAAGTAGAAGATGAATGAGGAGTCGTCCTATTCTGCATCAAGGAGGCAAGATCCCGAAGCTGGCTATGCTCTTGATGTTTCAAGCGATGAAGAACCACTCAGAAGACCACGGCAAGAGCAAAGAGGACAAGATAACTCTAATGACTTTAGAGTTGAAATTCCAGAATTTGAAGGCAAGCTTGATCTTGAAGATTTCTTGGATTGGTTACACATAGTTGAGAGAGTCTTTGAGTACAAGGACATCCCCGAAGACAAAAAGGTGAAGCTGATTGCTTTAAGGCTTCATAAGTACGCTTCTCTTTGGTGGACTAACTTGTGTGCCAAAAGAGTAAGAGAAAGGAAGTCCAAAATTAGAACTTGGGAGAAGATGAAATCAAAGCTCAAGGCTAGATTTCTTCCTTCTACGTATGTTCAAGATTGTTACTCACAACTCCACCATTTGAACCAAGGTAATTTGAGTGTAGAAGAATACACTCGAGAGTTTGAAAAGCTTATGATTAAGTGTGATTTGCATGAACCTGAGGAGCAAACAATTGTTAGATACTTGGGAGGTCTTGACCTTAGGTATGCTAATATTGTTGATTTACAAGCTTACACTTATTTTGATAAAGTATGTGTGCTAGCTCACAAGGTTGAGCAGCAAAAGAAGAGCAAACCGGCCTCACGGCATGAAGTCCCAAAACCCTCACATGAACAAACCTTAAATAAGGGGAGTTCATCTTATGCTCCTAAACCCATGGCATCCCTTTCCCCTTCTCCACAAAAAGACCAAACTCCACAAAAGGGCCTATCCCCACAATTCACACCAAAACCCCTTCCTAAAAGCATCCCAAGGTGTTATAAGTGCCAAGGCATTGGTCACTTGGCATCAGATTGTACCAACAGGAGGTATGTCACCTTAGCAGAATGGAAGGCAACCGAGGAGGTCGAATTAAAGGAGGAAAAGGAAGAAGATAAAGGAGATGATCTTGAAGAGATCGAGATTGAGGCGGATGAAGGTGAAATGCTCACCTTAGACACTTTCCACCACTCACCAAAAGGCAAAGAGAATCAATGTATATTTTTCATGACCTTTGGTGAACCATCAACCTTTCTTCCCACTCCACCCATACCTAAGGCACTCAAACAAACCTTCTGTCAATTCAATTCAGAATCATTCCTTACAGCTCCTAATTTTGAATTAAGAGCATATGAAGAAGTGGTTCATGTCATGTTCAAAGAGTCCCCCATATACAACATCCAAATCAGCAAGGGACTTGAAGAAAAGAGAGCCTCTAAGATCAAAGGCAAGTTATTCGAATGGTTGATTTTGTTTCAGCCATACAATGAATCTAGAAGAGGAGGTAATTACCTAAATTGATTTGAGGACAAATCTTTTTAACAAGGGGAGGACGATGGAGATCCCTCCATGCCCTTTGATTTAAAGAATCAAATCAAGGCTAGGTAATTTTATTTTGGTGATTAAAGGATGAATGATTCATCCTTGTTTTGTTTAAGGACCTAAAACAGCAGGTCAGGTTTGTTTTCACAGCAAACCCGGTTTTCGAGAGGTTAATTATGTCAAACCCTTTAAGGTTTAAGTCCAATATTTTGCATTGGGATTAAAGTTCAAGAAGTCAGCTTTGCAACAAAAAAGTTTCATCCCATTTGGACTTCATTTGCCCTCTCAAATTGGCTAATAAACCCAAGCTATACAAACTGCCAGTTCAGACAGATTGTTTTTGGGTATGTATTTAGACAAGCTTAATGGTGGTTTAAATCTTGGATTTTTACCTTCTTAGAATCCTCAAGATGTCCCCTTTCAAGCCCCAGCATTACTTTTCCATCATTCCACTCAAAGAAAGGGAGAACAAGATGTTTTGCCAAACCGGCCAGATTAGCACCTAATCTGCACGGTTTAATGTTTTAGCTTGAAGGCCCCACTTAAACTTTGTTTAATCTTAATTTCTTGGTTGGGGGGGATTATACACATCCTAAACTTTCCTCCCATGGTCTAAAAACAGAATCATACTCACTTTTGCTAGGGTTAAACTCAGTTACAAAACCGGTCAGTTTCTGTCCAAAGAACCCGGTTTGACAATCCGGTTTGTTTTTGCCCTCACCGGTGGGTTTGCTTCAGTTCAGCTGATATGGCACGTCCTCCAAGGCTGGGCACACGTCCCAAGGCTTCAATGAGCAGCTGCTACCTTGAAAAGAACAGCCAATAAGAGAAGAGAGACAAAGAAAGATGTTCCTTGCTTCCCATTAGCCAGCCGTAAAGTGGCTTGTGCTTTTCGGCTGAAGCATGTGCATTCTTGCTGAGTTTCCAGCTGCTTGGGCTTAAGTACAAGTCAATTAAAGTTGTAATAAATATTAGTCTTGCTTTCCTTATTGTTTCAAATGTGTTAGACTAGTTTACGCAAGCATGTATTTTAGATTAGCACAAATCAGCTTGTTTTGCTCTTAATAGCTTTCCTCCTTAGGAGGGAAAGGTGAGGTGTGTGCTTGTATGGCTGCTAGTTTGCTTATTTAAAGGCACACACCCCCCTTGTAATATATCAGATTTTGAAAGAAAACCTCTTTGAGAGCTTTGTGCTTTCATGCCTTAGTGCAACCAAATTCCAACTTGCTTATCCTTAATCTAGTCAATTAAGGTGGTGATCGAGTGGGTTTTAATCTTGAATTAAGTGGTGTTTCTGTATCTTAATCCAAGGTTAAAGACTCTAAACTTAAGTTTGGTGGTGATATCTGTATCCAAACATTGAGTTTAGCACTCTCCAACTACCTTGATAATCTTCAAGTATTCAAAGAGAAGTGAAGGAAGATTTGCTAGCTTAAAATGAGTTAGTGAATTCTTATCTTTAATTCCCCTTCATTCCATACATTTACAAACCTTCATTCATCCATTACCATGCTGATGCAAGGCTAAGGATAGCCCCTTTAGCTTAGCTTTCCACACAAACACAAAGCCAAACTCAAACCGTGAAACACCACAAAACCGGCCATGCTTGGCAGTGATATGGCACGGCCATACCGTGCCTAAGTGCACGACCGTGCCACCCTTGTCGTGTGGTTTTTTTCTTGTTTGCTTCGTGTTTAGCTTGGTTATCTTCTACCCTTCATACGTCCAACACAATCCCCTTGAAGATATCTCAAAGTTCCCTTTAGATTTTTACTTAGAATCCCTTGATTCTAAGTTCCATTCCTCCCTCACATGTTTGATGCTTCACAACCATCATATTGTGTGTCCACTTTCCTTAGTTTTCCCTTGATTGTATCCTCCCTTGGCTTGTAAGCTTTCACTCTTAATTTGAGTTTTAGCTTGAACCATCGGCAGGTACATCATAACAATACGTTAGAAAAGTAGAGATGTATTTTGGAGTCTAAAGATTTTAGATTGAGTACTTGTAATGTAAGTCAAGTGAAAGGAATGAAGGGGCACGCGAGGAAGTCACCATTGATGTGATGATACCAAAGATTAAGAAGTTTAAATACTTGGATTAATTATGCAAGACAACGAAGATATTGATGAAGACATTGGCTTCGCGATATGAGGCTGGGATGACAAAAATAAAGGCATACGTTTAGAGTGTTGTGTTATAAGAAGATCGCAGGTTATAGGAGAGATGAGCAGAATTGGATTAATGTGTAGTTATATAAGATTGGATGAGATCAGTAATAAAGTTTTTAAAGGGAAAGTATGAGTGACACCTAAAGAGCATAAGATGAGGGAAGTAAGGCTTAGATGGTTGGTCATATCAAGAGAAAGGATAAAGTTGCACTCGCAATGGTGTGAGAGCATTGCCCTTCGGGTCGATAAGTGGGATAGAGGAAGGCCAAGGAAGCCTACCCCTATTAGTCCTAAAGCAATTGCATGTTAACCCCTAGTTGAAATTAGAACTAAGTGATCCTCTATGTAATTATGTGGCAGACACCTCCTCGACGCGAACTCGTCGCAGAACAATTGCCATGGAGATGAAATATCAGTTTAATAAGCTTAAGCCTCTCAAGTTCGAAGGTGGAACTAACCCTATGGTGTACGAGGAGTGGCTTCGGAGAATAGAAAACTTATTTGAGATCATGGAGTGCCCCGAGAGGTTCAAGGTGCACCTGGCCACTTACCAATTTGAAAAAGAAGCTGAGTTCTGGTGGGGGACAATGAAACCTAGGGTAGGTGAACCCATGGTAACCTGGAACCAACTGAAAGCTTTAATGGACGCTCAATATTACCCTCAAGACATAAGAAGAGTTAAGGAACGGGAGTTCTTATGCTTGAAGGAAAGAGAAATGAGCGTAATCGAATATGCGGTGAACTTCAATGAGCTGGGCCGATTTGCACCAAATCAGGTTGCCACTGAAGAAATGAGGATGGACCACTTCGAACAGGGATTAAGAGGGGAAGTGAAGCAAATAATAACAGGATATACTTATGACAAATTTCAAAAAATGTACCAGAAGGCTGTGAAAATAGCCCGCATCATGAACGAAAACGAAATTAAGAATAGAGAAAAGAACCAAGTAAAGGAGAAATTTAGCCCTGGAGGATTCAATTCTCAGGGAAACCGAAACTTTAGGAGGTTTAAGTATGGGATGAAACAGGACAAAGAAAAACAAGCCGCCTAATGGGAACCGAGAAAAACATGTGACCTATATAGATGGTAACACCCTGGCCCATGCAGAAACTTTACGAGCCCATGTTTTGGATGTGGTGGTATGGGTCACAAAGTTGCAAATTTCCCAAAGGCTACATGGAATAGTCGGGGTTATACTAAGAAATCTGGGCCAGCGGCATAACAAGATTGCTTAACTGTTGGTGCTCCCTCAGGAGATAATAGAAGCAACCAGAAGCCACAAACTAGCAGTCGGATGCTTAACTAGAAGGAAAAGAGACTGGGGAACTTGTTAACATAAGGTCAGGTATTCTTCTTCTTAAGAAACTTTATGCCCCTATCCTATCTGATTCTAGCTCTACTTACCCTTTTGTTATTCTTGATTTGTAAAGGAACTTGTTAGTAAGCCTCATGAGATGTGTATGCAACTTTACATGACCTCTTCCTTAGGAACTATCTGCCATATCGACCCTACCTGTAGAGATTGAGTTGTTTTAGTGCAAGCGAAAACACGCTCCCTAATGATTGGGTACGGCTAGAAACCCAAGGATGGGATGCTACTGTGGAGACGGAATGGATAGCTAAGCCTAAAGTGACTTGGATTATGAAAGGAATGTGGGAGAAGTACCCACACTAATTCCTCCAAGTGAGCAATTTTGAGGACGAAAATCTTTTAAGGGGGGGAGAGTGTCAGGCCCGCGTACTTTATTTTCTGTTAAGTTATTCGTAACGCCTTTTTACGTTATAAAAACCTATTTTATTTAGCGATACGAGTTAAATTATTATTGACGTGCCTATGTGAGCGATGATTTTATTAAAAAGAATATTATTGTCGCTATTATTATTATTATTATTATTATTATTATTATTATTATTGAAAATCTTTTGACCATTTTTAATGAGCGCTATTAACGGTTATTAATGAGTACTAATCCAAGTCGGAACCCGAATACGATTTGGTTGTCAACCTTAGAAGTAGTTCAATGTTTATTAAATCGAACCTAGATATTCTTAAGAGCGAATAATCGATGAAAGGTCATGTTATCAATTTCAGGTTTAGAATTCGGGTTATGAATTAGACTAGCAGTGTCGAATATGAATCAACTTAGGAAAAAAAATAATAAATAAAGAGAGGGAGGGACATTTTAGACAATTCGCACGACCCCCCTTTTCTTTTGGGCTGCCTGCGACCCCCCTAATGACCTCTCTACTTCATCTTCTTCTTCCCCTTCTCCACCATATGCGCGTCACCAAGCTCCCCAAAACCCAGAGAATTTTCGCCACCTTTAGCTGCAAAACTCTCCCATTCGACCACCCCTACAAGGTGGCGAACGTTTGGTGTGAATCTGAGCTGAATTCCGAACGCATGTGCCATGTTTATGGAAGATTTTGGGCGACGAATTGGAGCACGAACACTTGCCCAGGTATAACCATGCAATTTAGCTCATAGTTATTTCAATCTTCTCTAAATTGGAGTGAAAATTCGCAACTATAAACACCAAATTCAATCTCAAGTTAGTAAGTGAAATTGGGTTCGTTTTAGGGTTTGAATTTGGAAGTTTGGGCGTGTATTAGGCTCGAGTGGCGTCTGTTCTTGCATGGGTGGGCAAGAGCCGAAGAATTTGTAGTCTGTTGAACTAACTGTATAAAGTTTTGATGATAACAAATCCAAGTGTAGCATACTTGCTTGAGTAATGTTGTTCCAAACAAGCTCTCCAAACAGATCCTACACAGTTGTTTGTATTGATCCTACTTACCTGTTCTATCTACTAAATGTTGAGAACAAGTTTTAAGAACAGGTTCCAAGCTTCAGTGACACAAAGATCAGCACACAACAAATCTCAACAACAGCTGACTAAGTCTTAAAGACCAAGTTCCTACATTCAGCGATACAAGATCACCCAAGTAATCAAGGTGACCAAGGTGTTTGGAGTTGCACATCCATCCTCACAAGATGACTAATTCTTACAACAAGAAGTCTCGATTTGATTTAGGTTTTATCTTTTAGATTCTTGTTAATATGCCAATCTTGAAAGTCTCAATCTAACACTTCTTGAAACGGTTTTTGAGATTTGCTTCAGAACACCATTTCCAAACAACCCAGCAAACAGGGTGCCTAGGGTGTTCCTGAAACTGCAGCGACCACATCCGTTTTACCTGAAAATTTCTTTTGGTTGGCTGGCTGCTCTAAGAATCTTTTTATGAAATCCTAGGCTGATTAGATTATTATTTATTATATGTAGCAGATTGCAAAACTATTTTTGCTAGAGATTTTTTCAAAATCCGAAAAATCTTTATTCCTTATTTTTAGGCCATGATTGATTCAAATTTTGAAACCAAGATTTTTATCCTTTTTTTTGGCTAAATTACACGGCTATATTAAGTGGCTAAATCAGTTTTTATCCCATAAGTTTCAAAATCCCTATATTTTAGGAGAATCTTATCTTCTTTGTTCCTAGCCGTTGGAAATCTGAAGAAATCCCCTAAGCTGCTAAAATCAGAAGATTTTTTCTATCTTTTTTGAAGGAGTTAGCCGTTGGGTTTGCTTGCTTAAATAAGAAAATCTTTTCACTTCTTTCGGCAGAGATACACAAGGGAAAAATCGGTTTCTTTCACAAACACGTTGAGATTTCTGGAGCTACATTTCAAAAGAAAAAAACCGTGATAAGATTGTGTAAAAATTGAGCTTTCAAAACTATTGGCATACTAGAACTTCATTGTACCTTACATCTGCTTAAGTCAGAAGCACCCCAGTAAGGTATTTTGTATTCTTAATCTCAGATCAAAAGTGAGTGAGTGTGTCCTTAGTCGTGTGGACTTTGGACGCGTCCAATCTAGAGAGATTTAGACGTGGTGTAACCTGTCTTAGAGAAGAAGGTTACGTGGGTTACAAGTTGTAACAAGGAGTGTTACTTTTGTAACGTGTTCAGCCCATTAGTGAAGTGGTTAAATCCTACACGAGGTAGGTCGTAGTTTTTCACACCTCAGTTGGGCTAGAGGTGTTTTCCACGTAAAAATCGTGTGTGCTTTATTTTCGCATTTATCTACTTAATTTTCGCTTCTGAACCTATTGGGAACAGCCGCTGCAAACAAGGTCCAAGACTGTTCGTCATTCAGAAACAGTCTCTGCAATCAGGGTCTAAGTCTGTTTATCAGTAAATAGGCGAAAATCGGACACCTCAATTCACCCCCCTCTTGTGGTCGTGTACTCTTAGAATTCAACAAGTGGTATCAGAGCAGGTTCTCTTCTAAAAGGTTAACACCTTGAGAGATTCTGAAAATGAGTACACCACAAGGCATACTTGAGGGCCAATCCATCACTCGACCCCCTTATTTCAATGGCCAACACTACAGTTGGTGGAAGAACAGGATGGAGAACTATATACAAGCTGAAGATTACGAGTTATGGATGCTCATCAAGAACGGGCCCCTTGTTGCCACGAAAGTTCTTGAAGATGGAAAAAAGGTTCCCAAAGATCCTACTGAATATGATGCTGAGGATTACAAGAAAATGGAAAAGAATGCCAAGGCCAAGAACCTTCTCTATTTTGGCCTAGGACCCGATGAATATACTCGCATCTCAGAATGTGAGTCAGCTCAAGAAATATGGAGTGCTTTACAAGTAGCTCATGAAGGAACAAGTCAAGTCAAACAATCACGCATTGAGTTACTCATGAGATAATGCGAGTTGTTTGATATGGGTGATTGTGAGAATGTGATGGATATGTATACCCGCTTCACTCACATAGCAAATGAGTTAAAATCCCAGGGAAAATCCTTCACCACTGAAGAGTTGGTAAGGAAAATTCTAAGGATTTTGCCTCGATCATGGGAAGCCAAGGTAACAGCCATCCAAGAAGCCAAAGACATGAACAAGATCACCCTAGACGACTTGATTGGTAATCTCCAAACATACGAATTGAGAAAAAAATTCTCAACAGAAAGAGGAGATGAAGAAAGATCGAGGACTTGCCTTAAAAGCACAAGAAGATGATGATTCTGATCTTGAGGAAGAAGATATGGCTATGATGACTCGAAAGTTCAAGAAATTCTTCAAGAAAGTCAAAGAAAACAACAAAAGGAAGGATTTCAATAAAACCAGAAACACCCCCCGAGAACAGTTTACTGGGTGTTTCAAATGTGGCAAAACAGACCACATAGTGAAACTGTCCCTTACTTCGAGAAGAGCAAGAGCACGAACACCTGATGTATATGTGGGGGGGCAAGTGAACCAAATCAAACTCCAACTCAAATAAGCCAAATTGGAAAAAGAAATGAAAGATGGATGAGATGGATGAAGAACTTCACTACACAAGAAAAAGGGATAGAACAAGATCTTGTAATTGAGATAATCCTTCACGGAGCCACTCAATGACTTGATCTTGGGCTAATTCTCTTGTCTTACCAAGGAATCACTCCAATTGGAAAAGGATAGAGAACCTAGAACACCACTTGAATGAGCCAAATTCAAGATATAGAACTAGGAATTTTGAGACACAAATGAGAATCACTCTCAAAGGTGCTTGTATTACTTTGGAAATCTCTTACAATGCTGAATGATTAGCTTCACATGCCCCTCCCCTTTTATAGACTCAGCAAAAGACAATCAAAAGACTCAAATAACTCCTAACAATTAAAACTAGCTAATGAAAAGTCTAAGAAAAATGAAAAGACACATCATAAAAGGGGGTGGGGGAGGTTACAAGGAATATTCTAGGATTTTTGCAGCTGATTACATCAATCTAGAAGCATCTAAAACGTGCACAATATCAGCCACACAAGTATATGTAACCGAAGACTCTTCATATTCCCAGCATTAATCCTTGCAACTGCCTCAACTTCAACAGAGCATAACTTCCAGAATACTCGGCCAAATCACGCGTTCTTGGGCTTGTTAGAAAGCCCTGGAAGTCTATTTTCCAGAATGGGCTCATTTGCTCAATTTGGATAAGCGGTTTTAAAGTTATGGCCCAAACAATGCACCTATCTCAGACTGGACTGGATCAGCATAACGTATCTTTGAGTGATATTTTGCCCAATCAAATGATGTCCAAATTAAACAAACTTGGGCTTATTTTAAAGCTGAAATCTTAAACTTCAAAACCATGTGGAGCCTCAAGTTGTGGGTCCACTTGAGCTTGTCCAAAAGTGGTCACAAAAAATCGGGTCCGCAGGGATGAATTCAGCGCCAAATTTCTAGCAAAGCTTAACCTCTTTTTGACCTCTTCATAGTGTCGTGAGTCTTTGAACTCACTTAATAAGACCAAATAAGCACACTTCCAAGCATGATCTTCTTTGACCCTTTTCTTCTTTGAAATTGGTCTTGAATAAAAATGATGCATATGGAAATATGCATCAACACCCCAGGAAACAAGGTAGAAAACAAGCTGCAAATAGTTCTGGGAAACGATTCTCGAAAGCAATGCTGGCTGCCTGGGGTGACTCTCTGAAGATGAAGAAGAGTCTGAAACTGATGAAGGTGCTGTAGCTCTCATGGCATAAAGTGACACGGATTCAGATGATGAGTCAACAAACAGCCTTACTGATCTCAAGAACAAGGTACGTGGTCTCAATAAGGCAACTCTTGAAGAATTGTTATATTCATTGATGGATACTTGTGCAGAATTGAAAAAAGATGTCCGAGACCTAGAACTAGAAAATGAGATCCTCAAGAGTGAAAAACTCGAGGTTGAAAAGAAAATATCCTTTTTACACCAAAACTTCAAGGAATCCTTGATCTTGAAATAAGCGACTCACTCTGTTACTTTAGCCAAAGCAGAAAAGGAATCCCTAGAGTTGAAAGAAAAGGTTGAGTCTTTACTTTCTGAAAACAAGAACCTGTTGGCGAAAATAAAAAAATTGGAATCTGATCTCGCCACAAACAGGCTATGGGACAAGTCCTCAAAAGCGCTTGAATGGCTAAACACTCACCATAGTCAAAATAAAAAGGGACTAGGTTTTGCTCCTAAAAGGACCTGTTACCCAGTCAATAGAAAGTATGTTGGATTACCTGAAAATATTGTTTGCTTTCATTGTGGTAAAACGGGTCATTATCGATACACTTGTCCTTCAAGAAGGTATGCCATTAAAAGAAATGAAGGTTATGTAAAACAAATCTGGATTAGGAAAGATGAGATTTATCTGTCTAAAAGAATGGGACCCAAGTGGATCTGGTTTCCCAAAACTAACCCTTGATTTGTTTTGCAGGCTGAAGTCAGAGAGAACAACCCAGCAAACAACCCAGCAAACAGCCCAGGGAACAACCTTGAAAACAAGCAGCTGTGGTATGTTGATAGTGGGTGTTCGAGGCATATGACCGGTGAAAAATCCAACTTTCTCTCACTTACAGCTTCGGATGGTGGGAGTGTAGCGTTTGGAAACGGCAAGTCTAGGACAATTGTCGGTATAGGTAGGGTTGGTGAGTCCCATTCCCACTGAATTGATAATGTCTATCTAGTTGATGGCTTAAAGCACAATCTGCTTAGTGTGTCCCAACTGTGTGACAAGAACAATCTAGTAGTGTTCTCACCAACACGTTGCTTGGTTGTAAACTCAAACACAGGAGATGTCGTGTTAAGAGGGAGGCGTCACAAAAATGTTTACAAAGTATGTATTTCCACACTTCCCCAAAACAATCTGACTTGTTTGAGCGCTTTAAATGATGATATAATGCTCTGGCACAAGAGACTAGGTCATGCAAGTCTCACTCTTTTCAACAAACTTATTTCCAAAGACCTAGTTGTTGGACTACCTTCCATCAAATTCAATGATGACAAGGTTTGTGAAGCTTGTGCAAAAGACAAACAAGTCAGATCGTCTTTTAAATCAAAAAATTGTGTTAGCACTACCCGACCTCTCGAAATGTTACACATTGATCTATGTGGTACTATGAGGATAGCAAGTAGAGGTGGGAAGAGGTATGTGCTGGTTGTAGTGGATGATACTCTCGATTTACTTGGACCCTGTTCTTGGCATCCAAGGATGAAACTTTTGAGAATTTTATTGCCTTTCTCAAAAGGGTTGAAAGGATAGTAGGACACTCTTTAGTTAGTTTAAGGTCTGATCATGGTACTGAATTTGAAAATGCAAGCTTTACAAACTATTGTAATGCACATGGTGTTGATCATAACTTCTCAGCCCCAAGAACACCCCAACAGAACGGGGTGGTTGAGCGCAAAAATCGCACCCTAGAAGACATGACTAGAACAATGCTTATTGCTAGTGGTCTTCCTAGCAGCTTTTGGGCAGAAGCTTTGAACACATCATGCTACATTATAAATAGATGCATGATTAGACCTATTTTGAACAAAACTCCCTATGAACTTTTCAAAGGTAGAAAGCCCAACATCATGCATTTAAGAACATTCGGTTGTAGGTGTTTTGTGCATAACAATGGGAAGGATGCCTTAGGGAAGTTCGATCCTAGGAGTGATGAGGCAATATTTCTCAGTTATTCCTCACATAGTAAGGCATACAAAGTGTTTAACAAAAGAACCTTGTGTGTTGAGGAAAGTGTGCATGTGCTTTTTGATGAATCTAACTCGTTGAGCAAGAATGATGCACAGGAGGAAGGATTTGAATTAGGTCTTGTTCGAAAAGAAGTGTTGCACCAAGATGAACAAGGTAAGAACACCGTGGAGAAAACGGGCCCTGAAGCTGTTCCTCAGAACGGCAGGCAAGGTGAGGACCAAATAGGGGGAAGCAACGTTGAACCCTATTCGGGACAACACCAGTCCAGTTCCTCAGGAACCGGCCTGCAAACAGGTGCAGGAACTAGCTCAGGAACTGTTTCTGAACCTGATTTTTCAAGCATCCAAGCCAGAGTAGAAAGTGTGTCTGTGAATCCCCTAACTCCACGACTTTGGAAGCTTCATCGTTCACACCCCCTTGATCAAATCTTGTCTGATATAAATACTGGGGTGCAAACGAGATCTAAGCTTAAGAATTTTTGTGCTTTCTATGCATTTCTCTCTAACATTGAGCCAAAGAATGTCAATGAAGCTCTTGCAGATGCAGATTGGGTCACAGCAATGCAAGAAGAGCTTCACCAATTTGAAAGGAACAAGGTATGGCACCTTGTACCCCAGCCTGCAGATAGAACAATCATTGAAACCAAGTGGGTGTTTCGGAACAAGCTGGACGAGTCCGGAACAGTCACTAGGAACAAGGCACGGCTGGTGGTTCAAGGCTACAATTAGGAAGAAGGGATCAATTATAAAGAAACCTTCGCACCTGTTGCTAGGATTGAGGCCATTCGTATCCTAATAGCATTTGCAGCTCATATGGAGATCAAGCTATATCAAATGGATGTCAAAAGTGCATTCCTAAACGGATACCTTAAAGAAGAGGTGTGTGTCAAACAACCCCCTGGTTTTGAAAACAGTGAATTTTCAAACCATGTTTTTCAACTTGACAAAGCTCTGTATGGTCTCAAACAAGCTCCTAAAGTTTGGTGTGAACTATTGTCAAGCTTTTTACTTGAAAATGATTTTAGAAGAGGTAAGGTAGATAATACCTTGTTTCTAAAATCTAAGGGGGAACATCTGTTGATTGTCCAAGTATATGTTGATGACATCATATTTGGGGCAACTCATCATGATTTATGCAATGAATTTTCAAAAATGATGAGGAGTGAGTTTGAAATGAGCATGATGGGTGAGCTTAACTTCTTCTTAGGCTTACAGATCAAGCAAACTTCAAACGGCACCATGATCCATCAACAAAAGTATATTAAGGAACTACTTAAGCGTTTTGGGATGGAGTTGGCCAAGCCCATTGATACTCCCATTTCTCCTTCTACCAGGTTGGTAATGGATGATGGGAGTCCCTCAGTTGAGGAGAAACTCTATAGGGGCATGATAGGGTTACTCTTATACCTTACCGCTAGTAGGCCTAGCATTGTTTTCAGTATTAGTTTATATGCCCGTTTTCAGTCTAATCCTAAAGAAACTCACCTTAAGGCTGTTAAACGGATACTAAGGTATTTAAAACATACACATGATTTAGGTCTATGGTATCCTAGAGGTTGCAATTTTGATCTTGTTGGATATGCTGATGCTGACTATGCAGGCTTCCTGGTTGATAGAAAAAGCACCACAGGTATGGCTCATTTCCTTGGACCTTGTTTGGTATCTTAGGCAACCAAGAAACAACATTCAGTTGTCATGTCCACAGCAGAAGCTGAATATGTTGCAGCTGCTTCATGTTGTGCTCAATTACTGTGGATAAGACAACAACTCAAAAACTTTTGTATTGACACTGGATGCATACCTATTTTTTGTGATAACACAAGTGCGATTAATATTGTCAAAAATTCGTGTCAATATAAAAGAACTAAACATATTGACATACGTCATCATTTCTTAAGAGACAATGTTGAAAAAGGGGTTGATCTCAATGAATTTTTGTGCCACAGAAAACCAAATTGCTGATATATTCACCAAGGTGCTAAGTAGAGATCAATTTGAGAAAAATAGACTTGAACTAGGTTTGATTGAAACAACCTAAGTACCCTGTTCTCTCCCCCTATTTGTAACTTCCATAGGTTGAAGGTACAATGTGTTTAATAAAAATTGTTTGCAATCAATTCTGTGCTATTTTAGTATATGTGCGTTATTTGCAGCTGCTGGCATCCGTTTAAATTTAATATGATTGCCTTTATTATCTTGTTACCGTTGAATCTCCTCTAACATCAAGCAGCAAGAACAGGAACGCTCCTTGATTAGTATGTGAAACAAGTTGTGTCTAGCCTTCAAATTTTCCTCCTTCCCGAGGCATGCGCGGGCGGCTAGTAATGATCTACCCGTTGTACCCTCGCAAAAGAAAGGCCTCTACTGCTCCAGTCTCAAAATCAGCTAAACCCGAGACTGCTTCTTCTGTTCCTCCCCCCAAAAGAGCCAAAAAGTCTACTGCCTCTCCTGTTTCTACCAAGATTGCGCATCTGCTTAAGCGCAATGTAGTTAGGGGGAAGATAGTGAGAGTTCAATTTTTCGAGGAACAGGGGTTGGGGGTGTTCCTACAGAAGTTGCGTGCCCAGAACTGGCTGGACCTCTTCACGAACACCCAGCTGGGGTGTTCTGTACCAGAATTGGCTGAGTTCTATGCCAATTGTGCTGTCACCGAAGGGGTGGTGACAAGTAAAATTGGTGATACATAGGTGCAATTTGATGCACAAACTCTGGGTATGATTTTGGGTGTTCCCTCACTTAGCTTTGATGTGTATGTGAGGGAGGATAAGTCTATCTTAGGGACAACCAGGCTGCTGGAGCTTTCACAGCGGTTGAGTCAAAACCAGGGCCGGCAAACACCCACATCCTTGAAGAAGGGTGAGATGACCTCTCTGCACCAACTGCTCTTTATGTTTGTCATAAAGAACATCATCCCAAGAGGTCAAGGTAGAAACCAGGCTGATGCTCTTGATCAGTGTTTGGATAGGGAGGAACCCATCAACCTTCCTGTTTTTATGATCCGCCATATTGGGCGTATTGCAAACACCACCCGGGCACATGATCCTGGGTATGGTTTTCTATTGACGAGGGTTTTTGAGCACTTTGGGATAGAGCTCAAAAGGAGGGTGGCTGCTCAAGCGATTGATGAGATAGGGAGTGACACCCTCATGGGGTGTGGATATACTCTGGCTGAGGGCTCGGTCTCCAAACAGGGGAGCCGAACACCCAGACCTCCTGTTTCTGGGAGGTCATCAGTCAAAGTTGAGGCTGTTTTAGAGGATAACTCCCGCCTCAAGGATGAGCTCACAGCCGTCAAGGCTACCCTGGAAGAAGAGAAGGCGCTATCCGTCAAGCATCATGAAAATCTCCTTGTCCTTCTCTCCTCCCTCTCTACCAAACTCCCTCCTCCGCAGCCATAATCTCCCCTTGTAACCTGTTCTCATCGGATGTTTCCTAGAGTTCTCTTCCCCGTCTCTTTCTGTGTTTCCTTTTTCTTTGTATTGCACCTTCCGGACTTTCAATGACATATCTGGTTCTGTTATATCTTGCTTATCTCTTGCTATGTCTTATGTGATTCACTTGCAAACACCATGTTCTGACTGTTGTTTATACCTTTTTAATGATGCCAAAAGGGGGAAGATAAGTGGACCTTTGACCTAGGTTGAGTTGAACGGTTAAGTCATTAGTCTTTATACTTACATATGTTTTTTGACTGACCTAGCACCTGTGTGGATATATATCAGCACTCAAGGCACTTACAAAGGCACTTACGAAAATAAAATCTTTTTCTTGTCAATATGGTCACTTGGTTTGTCATCATCAAAAAGGGGGAAGATAAGTGGACCTTTAACCTAGGTTGAGTTGAACGGTTGAGTCATTAGTCTTTATACTTACATATGTTTTTTGACTGACCTAGCACCTGTGTGGATATATGTCAGCACTCAAGTCACTTACAAAGGCACTTACGAAAATAAAATCTTTTTCTTATCAATATGGTCACTTGGTTTGTCATCATCAAAAAGGGAAAAATTGTTGAACTAACTGTATAAAGTTTTTATGATAACAAATCCAAGTGTAGCATATTTGCTTGAGTAATGTTGTTCCAAACAAGCTCTCCAAACAGGTCCCACACAGTTGTTTGTATTGATCCTACTTACCTGTTCTGTCTACTAAATGTTGAGAACAAGTTTTAAGAACAGGTTCCAAGTTTCAGTGACACAAAGATCAGCACACAACAAATCTCGACAACAGCTGACTAAGTCTTAAAGACCAAGTTCCTACATTCAGCGATACAAGATCACCCGAGTAATCAAGGTGACCAAGGTGTTTGGAGTTGCACATCCATCCTCGACAAGATGACTAATTCTTACAACAAGAAGTCTCGATTTGATTTAGGTTCTATCTTTTAGATTCTTGTTAATATGCCAATCTTGAAAGTCTCAATCTAACACTTCTTGAAACGGTTTTCGAGATTTGCTTCAGAACACCATTTCCAAACAACCCTGCAAACAGGGTGCCTAGGGTGTTCCTGAAACTGCAGCGGCCACATCCGTTTTACCTGAAAATTTCTTTTGGTTGGCTGGCTGCTCTAAGAATCCTTTTATAAAATCCTAGGCTGATTAGTTAAGTCCTAAAAAGATTATTATTTATTATATATATGTAGCAGATTGCAAAACCATTTTTGCTAGAGATTTTTTCAAAATACGAAAAATCTTTATTCCTTATTTTTAGGCCATGATTGATTCAAATTTTGAAACCAAGATTTTTATCCTTTTTTGGGCTAAATTACACGGCTATATTAAGTGGCTAATCAGTTTTTATCCCGCGAGTATCAAATCCCTATATTTTAGGAGAATCTTATCTTCTTTGTTCCTAGCCGTTGGAAATCTGAAGAAATCTCCTAAGCTGCTAAAATCAGAAGATTTTTCTATCTTTTTTGAAAGAGTTAGTCATTGGGTTTGCTTACTTAAATAAGAAAATCTTTTCACTCCTTTCGGCAGAGATACACAAGGGAAAAATCGGTTTCTTTCACAAACACATTGAGATTTCTGGAGCTATATTTCAAAAGAAAAAAACCGTGACAAGATTGTGCAAAACTTGAGCTTTCAAAACTATCGGCATACTAGGACTTCATTGTACCTTACATCTGCTTAAGTCAGAAGCACCCCAGTAAGGTGTTTTGTATCCTTGATCTCAGATCAAAAGTGAGTGAGTGTGTCCTTAGTCGTGTGGACTTTGGACGTGTCCAATCTAGAGAGATTTGGACGTAGTGTAACCTGTCTTAGAGAAGAAGGTTACGTGGGTTACAAGTTGTAACAAAGAGTGTTACTTTTGTAACGTGTTCAGCCCGTTAGTGAAGTGGTTAAATCCTACACGAGGTAGGTCGTGGTTTTTCACACCTCAGTTGGGCTAGAGGTGTTTTCCACGTAAAAATCGTGTGTGCTTTATTTCCGCATTTATCTACTTGATTTTCGCTTCTGAACCTATTGGGAATAGCCGCTGCAAACAAGGCCCAAGACTGTTTGTCATTCAGAAACAGTTTCTGCAATCAGGGTCTAAGGCTGTTTGTCAGTAAATAGGCAAAAATCGGACACCACAATTCACCCCCCTCTTGTGGTCGTGTACTCTTAGAATTCAACAGAGTCGTTCGAGGCCTAAAGTCAAGCCGCTCAAGCCTTCGATTGAACACCTAGCTTGGAATCGAGGTGGGGATTTCCTTACTCCTAAATTACTATTAGTTTCAACGATTTTAACTAAATTAGTCAGCGCATGTTGATTTGAGGTTAGGAATCAGTTTAGGTGAACTTAGAATCGATATTGAGGAAATTCCGAACATGGTGATAATTGTGGGTTAATTGCATGTTAAAACTGCTGCTGGATTATTGATGGCTAGACAGTTTGGAAGTTTGCTGAATTATTAATAATCAAATCATCACCTTAGTGTTGTCACTTCGTCAGTTTATTAGCCGTGAATCATGTTTTGAAAGTTTAAAAATGCTAATTGGGCGAATTAAGGTATTAGTAAAGCATGTTGATTCATGTTGAGAAGTTATCGCTTAATCAGTACAGTTACGTTTAATTTTTATATGGGATTATTGATGAGAATCCTATGCTTTTATATGACGGTTTTGTGAATTATTGGTTTGTTTATGACATTATTAAACTAAGTTGGTAGTTGGATGGCTCAAGGTGGAACTGTTGAGGAATTTGAGGTCCTTGTGGTTGGTGTTGAGTGAGGAGGGAGCCTGGGTTGTGATTATCACAATCATGTGGATTGTGAGGCCATATGTGGCTTATTGAGTAAATTCTGCCGAATTGTGCTATGAAGTGTATGAATGTGCTAGCTGGAACCCATTTTCCCCTCAACGTGCTACATGACATAAGTGGTTAATTCTGGAATTTAGACATGTTTAAGAAGGATTGTTAAACACATGTTTTCATGATTTCGAATCTTTTTAAGTAATTTCCAATTGTCAGTTACATGATTGTAGACCAAAACAATCCTAAACCATCGAACCATTTAGGAAGTGACACAACTGAATGGTCGATAGGTTTAGGAAGTTTAAAAGTAAACTAAAAGTGAGTTTGAAAATGCTTTAAGGCATTAGTTTGTATATAACTTCTTCTTTTGCTTAAGAAGGATTTAAGCGATCTGAAAAGGTGCGTCTTGAAGTATTAATTATGAAATTTAGCTTGAATTGTGTGCTAGCTGCCTACTTAAGTTTCGATTGAGTTCCGAGTTACGAGCTAGTAAAGCCTTCATGATTTTTAAGAAGCGTTTACGTTGAAAGTTTACGAAGGAACCTTGTTCGCCTTATAAACAAACCAAGTGCTTTAAGTTTGAAATAGTAGCAAGTTTGGGAACATTTTAAGGCTTTAGTTTATTTATACACCCTCCTTGAGTTTTAAAAAGAGATTGAAGCGAGTTATAAATGACAACTAAGGATTTTATTATGAACCTAGTTTGAGCTAAATGCTAACTAAGTACTTTAAGTTCCAAATGGATTTCGGTTTATGAATTAGCAAACATATTACATTTAGAAGAAGCTTTTAAGTTAAAAAAAGGTCGTTTTATGGATTAGCAAACTTATTACATTTACAAGAAGTTTTTAAAGTTAAAAGTGAAGTCGATTTACGTGTTAACAAGCTTATTACATTTATAAGAAGCTTTTAAGTTTAAACCGAAGTTGTTTTATGTGTTAACTAACTTATTACATTTATAAGAAGCTTTTGAGTTTAAAACGAAGTTGTTTTACATGTTAACAAACTTATTGCGTTTATAAGAAGTGTTTAAGTTTAAAAGGAAGTTGATTTATATGTTAGCAAAATTACTTCGTTTATAAAAAGCTTTTAAGTAAAATGAAGACTTTGTTTACGAGTTAGCAAACTTATTTCATTTAAAAGGAGTTTTTAAGCTAATAACAAAGGGACTATAAACATTTCGAAAAGCTTTGGTCGTTTTGTTAAAAGTAAGATTTCAGCAAAGTAATCAACTGAAAGAAAGAAATGAAATACGATTTTAAAGGCCAAGAAAGTGCTAGGGAAGTGGCCAGACCTTGAGGGTGAGAATTGGATGCAAAGATGGCGTGAGCTGTTTCCCCCTAAGGTAATGTTGGGAGCTGGATGTAAAGAGGGCGTGAGCTGTTCCTGGGAGTTGGACTCAAGATATGATTATTTTGGTGCAAGCTGTTCCATGATGTGTGATGCGTAAGAAAACCTTGAGGGGGACTGGACTCAGGATATGATTAGCCTGATGTGAGCATGTGAGCTGTTGCCCCATAGAGGACAATATCAAGGTTAGAGTTGCTCTGCTAAGACGCGTTTTGGCTAAAAGTTAAGTACGTATACCTCGGGGATAACGTGAGTTATGAGTGACGATCTCACTTAAGGGCAGTGTTGACCTCCCCTAGCCAGCACAATAAGATGTTTTCATATTATAAGTAAGTTCCTAACAAATAGGAAATTGACATTTTGCCATTTTAAGCAGTTCAGAAAAGAAAGCTTTTTAAGGGTCATTCGAGGACCATTACAAAATAAGTTCTTTTAAAGAATACGAGCCTCAAGAGGCTAAGTAAAGTGTTTTTAAGATAAGAAAGAAAGCTTTCAAATGTACGTAAGCTGCATACATTTTATGAACATGTTCTGAGTATAGTTTAAATGAAAATTAAAATGAAGTTTGGTTACATCCTAGTAATGCATCAAACATTTAAGCTTTTAAAGGTATATATCTTAAGAAAGAATGTTTCTTACAAAGTCTTTCTTACCAATTTGGATGTCTCAGAAGCTTTTAGAAGATTCGTAAGTTTTTTAAGGAAGTTAGCGTGATTTATAAGCTGTTCTTGCAATATAATGAGAGTCACTATGTTTTCATAAGTGTTTTTAAAAGCATCATATTCATTCTTGTGCTACGGGATCACGTGCCTCAATGCTTGTTAGAAAAGAAGATTGGTCATTAAGGACCTAAGAATGAGTTGAGGAGCTAGCGTGAAGTATATGAGTGGTAATCTTTCCTTGGGGACTATGGTCGCCTAATGTGATAGTAGTATATAAATACATGATATGTGACTATTATTCATATTAATGCCTGCAAATGGTTTTGTCTTTTAAGGGGTAAAGGAGTTCTCACAGAGCGTATGGTTGCTCATCCCTTTACTTATTCCCTTTTTCAGGTTCAGTTTAAGTTATTTTGATGCCGATCCACCAGAAGTCTTTTTCCAGCTTTGCAAGTGTTCGATCTACCACATTGTAAATGTTTAAGTTCATTTTTGCATGTGAAAGCATGTAGTCGGCTCTGTACCTGTATATATATCATTCTGACCCCAGCATATTAGTTGTTTGCCTGTGATTAATCCCGGGCGAGTGGCCCGAGGGGTTGAATTTGGGATATTTCGGCAAATGTTATACCCTATTCCCAGTTTACAGGTACCCTTAGCTGAGCTAAGACCCTAAGATGTTGCTAAAATAAGGGAGACTCTTGCAGTTTTGTTCCAGAATGACCATCTGATTGCTAATCCAAACCCTCAATCTTCAAGAGCCTTAGGGACTTCCTTCGAGGAAGTCCTGGCCATATGACCCCTCCTCGGGTTGGGGGCGTTACATACACACACACACACAACACACACACACACACACACACACACACACACACACACACACACACACACACACACACATATATATATGTATGTAAGGGCCGCACTTTCATTCTACTGCTGACTAACTATTTCAGTTGCTAAATTTATGAATCTGCGTTTGAATAATTTTTCAAAAAGGGTATTAAGTCAACTGTGTGCGTTTTTAACAATTAATTTCATAAAAAAGAACGACTGTCTTATTGATATTATTACTGATGTTACTTATCTATAAATTATTGAATCGATGCTAACCTAAGTTTTTAAAATTGTTTTTCGTTTTATTTAGTCGATTTTCGAAGTTTAATTAAAATGCTAGTTGTAGGACATTTCAACGCGAGTTTAGTGTAATCGCTAACGAGTTTGAGACTAGAACCTAGCTGTATTGTGTTAACTAAGCAACAAAAAAAAGGGAAAAGGAAAATTAGTAAAAGGGGGGGCTAATTCGAGCCTTAGGCACCCCGACCTCCCAACCCTCCTCTCTCTTTCTCTCCACACTCGTCACTCTCTCTCTCTCTTGGGCAACCACTGGCCGCCGTCTGGCGTCACCGTCGACCGCCATGCGTCGCCGGCCAGAGAGGGAGGCCACCGGTCCCCTACCCACTCGTCACCGACCGTTGACCACCACCACTCTCCATCGCCCACTTCTCATGGCCGACTCAACCCAGAAAAACCACGCGTCACCACCCCGATTTCACCACCCACGTGCCTGAATCCAACCACCCACAACATCATCGACATCCTTTATAAATTTGGGGGCCAAATTCAGCCCCAAATTAGCCACAAACACCACTCAGTCGAAAGCTAGGGTTTGGGCTTTGCAAGCACATGGTTGGGGTTTGAGTTCAGTGAATTAGGGTGTGAGTTTGCTGCTAATTGAGTGGAAAATTAGGCTAATTCAACTAAGTGTTCTTCCCCTCCTAAATTATTATTACATTTGAAAATGTTTTAGCCTAGACAATGATGCATGCGAGCTTAGGTTTCGTTAATTTCACAGAATCTGTAATGAGAAACTGTACATGTTAAGTTAGATAGTATACATGCTTGAAAATTGGACTTGAATAGTAACTTTGATGTACTAAATGAACGCCTTGAATCGTTTTATGTTTAAATGGTTTCATTAGGCTTAAATAGTAACTTCGACGTACTAAACCAATGTCTTGAATCGTATTATGTTTAAATGGCTTCATTAGGCTTGAATAGTTACTTCGATGTACTAAACGAACGCCTTGAATCGTATTATGTTTAAATGGCTTCATTAGGCTTGAATAGTAACTTCAATGTACTAAACCAACGTCTTGAATCATATTATGCTTAAATGGCTAAATTAGGCTTGAAATGTAACCTCGAAACAATGATTGAACGCCTCAAATCGATGCTTGTCTATTTAGTTGAATTATGCTCATGAAGTAGCTTGGAAACAACATTCGAACGACGAAATGAGCATGTTTACCCCCTTAACTGCAATACATGAATGTAGTCGTGTTTCATACTTAGTTAGTTTAACTCAGCCTACTAAATGTTCGTTTCAAGTTAATGTCGTATGAATATATATATATATATATATATATATATATATATGTAGATATATATATGTATGTATGGTTATAACCGTTGGTTGCAGCGCACTGCGAATTGTTATTTGTTTGTTCGGTGAGTTAAGCATTGGTAAGTTATGTAAGTTTACGTATCGCTTTTCCATATATCATCATGATTAGAGTACTAGATTGTGAAATTGAAACCAAGATGGTAGTCGGAAGGTTTGAGGTAGAATTATAACTAGTTCGAGGTCCTGTAGTCGGTTGCTATGTGAGGAGGGAGTCTGGGTTGTGATTACTGCAATTGTGTGGATTACGAGGCCATATGTGGCTCATTGTATTGAAATGATTATGGAGTGCTTAAATGTGTTATATGTAAATCCCTCCCCGTTTATTTTATTAAGATACATTATGCGTGTGAAGGTGTTGTTTTGAAAAAGGATGTTTCTCGTGTTTCAAAACAATAGTAGCCATGACTATTAGCAATCCATGGCCTATTTTAGCTAAACGAACTTTGTTTTGGGAGCGAACTCACTTGAACGGGGGAATCTCTAAAGAATTTGAATAAAAAGAAAGTGCGATGCATGAAAAGGGATTTCGCTGTGAGAGGCAGCAAAATTATTAGCCGTTATGGCGCATACACTTTAAATTGGCTAGGGTAATGTGCTTTGGACAGTACGATATGAATGATGTTAGCCTAGGGGATAAATCCTGGTACTAGGAAACCCTAGAAGACCCTAACGAGGGTAATGGTCCGATATGTTATATACAGTCATCCTCGGAGTAAGAGCTTAGTGTGAGCGTTAGGTCTCACTATGGGTTGAGAATAGATCTCGCCCAATCAGCTCCCTGTAATGATCTTATGCAAGAAGTATTTTCCTACTAAGCTAAGAAAAGTAGTTGGCTTTTGCCATTTTAAGTGTTTCGAAAAGAAAGAAAGTTTTACGAGCCATAAGAGGCCATATGAAATGAAATGTGAAAAGCTTATAAGGGTCGTTGTATGACCGATATGAAATGAAATCTCTTTTAAAAGAACAAGAACCTCAAGAGGTTAAAAAAATTTTTTAAGGAAAGAAAGAAAGTTTTCTATGAATGCTTGATGAAATGATTTCTAACCATGAATTGAGTAAAAAAGAAAGTTGAATGTGGATTCTAGTAACATGTGGCCTCATCCTTATAATACATTAAACCTGTCTGATTAAAAATGCATGAATTGAGTAAAAAAGCTTCTAGCACGTTAAAAGTTCTATGAATGAAAGCATTTCTGCTAAATGAATGAATATTTGACATGTGAATAGCCTACGAGTGTGTCACGTAGCCTAATATGATGATTAGTAATACATAAATGCTTGATACGTCGTTAGTATGAGTAATATCGTGTGTAAATGGTTTTGTTTTAAGGAGTGAAGGAACACTAACTGAGTATGTGGTGGCTCACTCCATTTCCTTTCCCTCTTTTTCCCCAGGTGATGAATGAAAGACCATGTCTGCTACCTGACATAAGACTATCAGTCGTTTCTGGAAGTGCTCCTGCGAAGCTGTGATTTGTGAAGCTGCCTGATTTCTTATTTTGGTTAAAGACATGTACGAAGCAAGCATGTAGTGGCTCTGGCAGTGTTTAAACCTATGTAAATTATTTGAACAAGTATTTGTAAAGGCATAAGCCTCAACCCATAGTGTGTGACTCGCGGGGGAAACTTCTAGTTTATTTTGAATATTGTTGTGATGTCATAGGTACCCCTTAAATTCGAAACACGAATTTTACAAACATTGTAATTATAGGCAGAACTCTTGCAGTTTTGTTCCAGAAATGCCCTAACTAACCTAGAGTTAGGTTGAATGTTTAAGAAAGCCTTTAGTTACGACGGCCTTAGGGGTCTCCCTTGGGGGATCCTGGCGGTGTGACATCTCTCGGGGGTAGAGGGGTGTTACATTGGGTTGTATTAGAGCATAGGTTTGAATATGTTCTAAATGTGACTTTAGGAGTTCAGTGTGTGAAATAGGTGCTTTAAAGTGCCTACATGAGCTTACTACGTGCTTGCATTGCATACTTGTGTGCACGAACTAGAAATACAATTTAGGACTCCCATACAAATACGTGCTTGCTAGTTTTATTCCTAACCCAGTGTGGTGATGTAGGATGGTGTTTAAAATCGATGATTTTGAGTACCTTCTATTTTGGCTGGCTGCGTGGAACGCAATCATCTTCTGGGAAGCGATGGTCAGGAGCAACCAGTAGGGACCCCTGCGGGTCGCTTAAAATCATTGGACTTACAAATTCATCCGAGATATGTCTTACATAGGAAGATGGAGTGAAGTCACCTCCATCCTCCATCTATTTCATGTACACATGGGGGCTTACACTCCGTTCACCTTCAGAGTATTAGTAGACTTCCTGATATTGGCAGAAGAACAGGTGGATTCTTTAGGGGATACCACCTTGGAGAGGAGCGATGCTGCCATTCAACTGGTTAATACAGCTTTAATTACTCCCGTTGCTGTACAACATCTACCGACCATAATAGTCAAAAGAAATCAAATTGAACATCACCAAATGAGGCTTCTGTTTACAGAAAACCCTCAGGTGAAGCGATACAAGCGAGTAGCCACGATGTGGGTACACTGGATAGATTCCTTTGGTGTACAATATCCTCGTGGCTGGTAGGCAATGATGCTAAGAATGAGGGAGCTGGTGGATGGAGCGCCAGATGTGGAATACTCCCTAACTTTTGTGTTGTGGGACCTACTAGCCCCAGTTGAGTCTGAAGGCTCGAATGAGCCAGTGGTAGATAACCCTTCCTGAGGAAGATTCCTCAGATGATGATTAGAGTCATATGTAACCCAAATGTTTGCTAATGTATGCAATATATCTAAATAAGTCATAGCTAGTGTACCCTCCTAGTTTCTTTCCTTCCTAAGGCGTTAGTATGTCGGAAGCTCCTAGATGACTTCCAAGCTAAGTGTACCCTCGAAATGAATAAATGAGCAGAGGTATTACCCCGATGTTTCGTAAAATGTGAATGCGTGTTTTTAGTAAGGAAAAGAGAAGTGTTTGTGCGATCGGAATAGGATCGCACCAATACTTAAAAGCTATGAATTCTATCTAATATTGTACTGTACTTTTAAATGCCTTTGACAAATCTATTTTCATGCATAAAACTAAGCAACTTTGTATAAACAATTGTGTAGCCAATGCCTCCTTGAAGGGAATCGGTGGCAGAGCCAACTGCCTCAAAAATGATCTGCTAGTTCAATAAGCTGAAACCACCAAAGTTTAGTGGTGGAACAGAGCCCCTTGTGTACGAGGAATGGTTAAGAAGAATGAAGAATTTATTTGAAGTGATGGACTGTCCCGAAGGCTCTAAAGTGCACTTAGTAAGCCACCAGTTTGAAAAATAGGCTGAATTCTGGTGGGGGACTGTCAAACCCCGAGCTGGTGAACTGGCTTTAACTTGGTAACAGCTGAAGACTATGATGGATGCCCAATATTATCCTCAGGACATGAAAAGGGCTAAGGAACAAGAGTTTTTACGCCTAAAACAGGGGCAAATGAGCATGATGGAATACGCGGTGAAGTTTAATGAGCTTAATCGCTTTGCACCAAACCAGGTCGCCACCGAGGAGATGAAAATGCATCATTTTGAACAAGGCCTGAAAGGACTAATTAAACGAATGATAGCTGGGCATATCTTTACTAGTTTCCGGGAGATACATCAAAGAGTAGTTAAAATAGCCCGAGTTATAGAAGAGACTAAGGCTGAGAGTCGACGAATGGGCTTAGCTAAAAGGAAATTTAGCCCAGGAGGATCCAGCGCCTAGGGGAACAGTAAATCCAGGAACTTCAACAGCCAGCGCAAAGGAAAACAAGTCATGCTGAGGCAAGAAATGGAACCCTGCAACCAGTATGGGCGTATACATTCCGATCAATGTAGATATGGTATAGAAGAATGCTATGGGTGTGGTGCTACAGACCACAAGATTGCAATCTGCCCCAAGAAGGCGTAGAATCGACAAAGCAACACACAAGGTTCGGGCACGGGAGCTAATCTAGTCTCGTAAAGAGGCCGCCGTCCTACGAATGCAACTTCGGGAGACAACCGAGGGGGAAAAAGGCCGAAAGCAGGTGGTCGAGTGTTTTCTCTGGAAGCTGAAGAGGCAGAGGACCCCACTGTCACTGTATCCGGTACCCTCCTTATCAATCATCTTTACGCTCATGTTTTAATTGATTCGGGTGCGATGTATTCTTTTGTGAATCCTGTTTTTGCAAAGAAGCTCGCCAGCAAGCCTGATGAGATGGATGTGCAACTATATGTAAACACTCCCTTAGTTCTACCTACTATACTGATGTTATTTTCAGAAACTGTGCTATTCAATTAGAACGGAGAGCCCTCCCTGCAAATCTAATACAACTAGATATATAAGGCTGGGATGTTATTCTAGGGATGGACTGGTTAACTAAGTATAAGGTGACCATTGATTGTTAAGGGAAGTTGGTGATCTTCTCGACCCCTGATGGAAAAGAGTAACCTTTAAGGGAAGTGCCCACCAAGTGAACATTCCAACTGTATCGGCTATGCAAGCATTCAAGATGCTGAGGAAAGGATGTCAGGGTTATCTGTGTGTAATTGAGGCCACAGAACCAAAAGACCTAGACCTGAATGAGATTCCAGTAGCAAGGGAGTTCCCACATGTATTTCAAGAAGTAACGGGGCTACCACCCGACCGAGAAATCAAGTTTACAATTGAACTTGTACCTGGAACTGCCCCAATATCCAAGGCACTATATCGAATAGCACCTGCAGAATTGATGGAATTGAAAACTCAGTTGCAGGAGTTTAGTAGACAAAGGGTTAATTCAGCCTAGTGTTTTACCCTGGAGAGCACCAGTGCTCTTTATGAAAAAGAAAGATGGAAGTTTAAGGTTATATATCGACTATCGAGAGCTAAATAAAGTGATGGCTAAGAATAAATACCCACTTCCTAGAATTGACGACTTATTTGATCAGCTGGCTGGTGCTTTGGTGTTCTCAAAAGTTGATTTGAGAACGGGATACCATCAATTGAAGATCCAGAAGGAAGATATGCCTAAAATTTCCTTTCGCACTCGATATGGGCATTACGAGTTCTTGGTATTGCCATTTCGATTAACAAATGCTCCTGCCTTCTTTATGGACTTAATGAACAGGGTCTTTAGGCCCTTCCTCGATAAATTCATAGTGGTATTCATCGATGATATCTTGGTGTACTCCAAGACCAGGGAAGAACATGCAGACCACTTATAAATGGTGTTGAAAACCCTAGAAGAGCACAAGTTATATGCCAAGCTTAAAAAGTGCAAATTTTAGTTAGAAAAGGTGCAATTTTTGGGATATATAGTGACCAAAGATGGCATATCGGTGGACCCGGTAAAGGTAGAGGCCATTGTAAATTAGCCAAGACCCACGAATGTCTCCGAAGTACGAAGCTTCTTAGGGATGGCTGGCTACTATCGAAGGTTTATAGAAGGATTTTTTAAACTAGCCTTACCTATCACCAAATTACTTCGGAAGACCAATAAATTTCAATGGACCACGGAGTGCGAGGATAGCTTTCAGGAACTAAAGAAACGATTGGTATCTACCCCAATACTAGCAATACCTGAGTACAATGAAGGGTTTGTAATCTACACTGATGTGTCCAAGAAAGGACTGGGATGTGTATTAATGCAAAAAGGCAGAGTTATCGCTTATACCTCTCGCCAATTGAAGCCTTACGAAGAAAATTATCCAACGCACGACTTATAATTAGCCGCGGTTGTGTTTGCCCAGAAAATCTGGAGACATTACCTCTACGGAGTAAAGTGTGAGGTATATACTGATCATAAGAGCCTAAAGTATATTTTTACTCAGAAAGAAATGAATATGAGGCAAAGAAAATGGTTAGAGCTCTTGAAAGATTATGATATGGAGGTCAAATATCACCTGGGTAAGGCAAAATGTGGTGGCTAACAAACTAAGTAGAAAATCTACGGGATCTGTGGCCTACCTACTTACGCAAGAAAAGAGAATCCTGAAAGAGCTCGACGTGCTACAAATAGAGGTAGTACTACTAGGGAATCAAAGCTACGAAGCAGCGCTTTAAATCTCTTCACCATTGGTTGAACAGATCAAGCAACAACAGAAGGATGACCCTGAACTTATGAAGATAAGGAAGGGTGTGGAAGAAGGAAAGAATAAGAAATTTTCCCTCTAAAATGAAGTACTTTGGCATGGGAATAGACTCTGTGTACCAAACTTAACAGCTCTCAAAAAGGAGTTGTTGAAAGAAGCGCACAACTCCACGGTTGCTACTCACCCTGGAGGTACGAAGATGTACCATGACTTGAAAACCCATTATTGGTGGAATGGGATGAAAAGGGACATTGCGGACTTCGTGGCTTGATGTCTTACATGCAAAGGGTAAAAACTGAGCATCAGAAACCTGAAGGACTACTACAACCCTTGCCAATCCCAGTGTGGAAATGGGAGTACATTACCATGGACTTTATTGTGGGAATGCAAAAAACCACCAAGCAACATGACAGTGTTTGGGTGATAGTTGATAGGCTGACTAAGGCTGCATATTTCTTAGCTATTAAAGCGACTTTCACAACTGAGCAACTGGCTGATCTGTACGTCAAGGAGATAGTCAGATTGCATGGTGTGCCGCTCAGCATTGTGTTAGATCATGATACCAGGTTCATATCCTGCTTTTGGCATGGTTTTGAAAGAGCAATGGGCACAGAACTGCGTTTAAGTACGGCCTTCCACCCTCAGATGGACGGACAATCAGAAAGAACCGTTTAAACCCTGAAGGACATGTTAAGAGCCTGTGCACTCGATTAAGCTTGAACTTGGGATCATAACCTGCCTCTGGTCGAGTTTGCGTACAATAATAGTTACAACGCCAGTATAGGCATGGCTCTTTTTGAGGCATTGTATGGTAGACATTACAGAACTCCTATTTGCTAGAACGAAGTAGGTGAAAGGGAACACTCCAAGGTTGAGTTAATCGATCAAACGATCAAAATAATTAAGACAATACGTAAAAGGTTACAAGTTGCCTAGAGTAGGCAAAAGAGCTACGCAGATATTAGGAGAAGGCCACTGGAGTTTGAAGTTGGGGACCATGTATTTCTGAAAGTATCCCCACCCAAGGAAAGCATAAGATTTGGACAAAAAGGAAAACTGAGCCCGAGGTTCATTAGACCATTTGAGATTCTGCAGAAAGTGGAACAGGTCGCGTACCGACTGGCCTTATCGCCCTTATTATAGGGCATTCATGACTTGTTTTACGTATCCAGTCTTCGGAAGTACATTTCAGATCCGGATCATATCATTTGATATGAACCCCTGCAAGTCAGAAAGAATCTCACTTGTGTAGAAGAACCCATTTGAATTTTGGAGAACGTAGAGAAGAAGATCAGAAACAGGAGCATTTCGTATGTTAAGGTGTTATGGAAACACCACAAGGTGGCAAAAGCGACTTGGGAGTTAGAAAGCAAAATGCGTGAAAAATACGCCGCACTGTTTCTATTAGGTAAGCAATTTTGAGGACAAAATTCCTTTAAAGAGGGGATAGGGTGAGGGCCGCATTTTCATTCTATTGCTGACTAACTGTTTCAGTTGCCAAATTTAGGAATCTGCGTTTGAATCATTTTTCAACAAGGGTATTAAGTTAACTTTGTGCGTTTTTAACAATTAATTTCACAAAAAAGAATGACTATATTATTAATGGTATTACTGACGTTACTTATTTATAAATTATTGAATCGATGCTAACCTGAGTTTTTATAGTCGTTTTTCATTTGATTTAGTCGATTTCCGAAGTTTAATTAAAATGCTAGTTATAGGACATTTCAACTCGAGTTTACCCTAATCGCTAACGAGTTTGGGACTAGAACCTATCTGTATTGTGTTAACTGAGCAACAAAAAAAAGGGAAAAGGAAAATTAGTAAAAATGGGGGCAACCACTGGCCGCCGTCTCTCTCTCTACACTCGCTACTCTCTCTCTTTGTTAGGCAACCACTGGCCGCCGTCTTGCGTCATCACCGACCGCCACGCGTCGCCAGCAAGAGAAGGAGACCACCGGTCCCCTACCCACTCGTCACCTACTGTCGACCACCACCACTCCCCATCCCCCACTTCTCATGGCCGAATCGACCCAGAAAACCCACCTGTTGCCGCCTCGATTTCACCACCTACATGCCGGAATCCGGCCACCCACACCACCATCGCCATCCTCTATAAATTTGGGGGCCAAATTCAGCCCCAAATCAGCCACAAACACCATTCAGTTGAAAGCTAGGGTTTGGGCTTTGCAAGAACACGGTTGGGGTTCGGGTTCAGTGAATTAGGGCGTGAGTTTGCTGCTAATTGAGTGGAAAATTAGGCTAATTCAAGTAAGTGTTCTTTCCCTCCTAATTATTATTACATTCGAAAAAGTTTTAGCCTAAATGATGATGCATGCCAGCTTAGGTTTCGTTAATTTCACAGAATCTGTAATGAGAAACTGTGCATGTTGAGTTAGATGGCATACATGCGTGAAAATTTAGTTCGAAATGAGTTATGCATGTTTAGAATCGATTGAAGCATACTCAGTTAATACATGCCTGAAAATTTGACTTGAATAGTAACTTCGATGTGCTAATCGAACGCCTTGAATCATTTTATGTTTAAATGGCTTCATTAGAATTGAATAGTAACTTCGATGTACAAAACCAACGTGTTGAATCGTATTATGTTTAAATGGCTTCATTAGGCTTGAATAGTAACTTCGATATACTAAACCAACGCCTTGAATCGCATTATGTTTAAATGGCTTCATTAGGCTTGAATAGTAACTTTTATGTACTAAACGAACGCCTTGAATCGTATTATGTTTAAATTGCTTCATTAGGCTTGAATAATAACTTCGATGTACTAAACCAACGTCTTGAGTCGTATTATGCTTAAATGGCTAAATTAGGCTTGAAGCGCAACCTCGAGACAATAAATGAATGCCTCGAATCGATGCTTGTCTATTTAGTTGAATTATGCTGGTGAAGTAGCTTGGAAACAACATTCGAACGACGAAATGAGCATGTTTATTCCCTTAACTGTAATACATAAATGTAATCGTGTTTCATGCTTAGTTAATTTAACTCAGCCTACTAAGCGCTCTTTTCAAGTTAATGCCGTTCGAATATATATATATATATATATATATATATATATATATATATATATATATATATAGATGTATGTGTGTGTATATATATATATATATATATATATATATATATATATATATATATATATATATATATATATATATATATATATATATATATATATATATATAAATGTATATGTATGTATGTATGTATGTATGTATCGTTATAACCGTTTGTTGCAGTGCAATGCTGATTGTTGTTTGTTTGTTCGATAAGTTAAGCATTGGTAAGTTATGTAAGTTTACGTATCACCTTTCAGTATATGATCATGATTAGAATACTATATTGTGAATTTAAACCAAAATGGTAGTCGGATAGTTTGAGGTAGAACTATGACTGGTTCGAGGTCCTGTGGTCGGTTGCTATGTGAGGAGGAAGTCTGGGTTGTGATTACCACAATCGTGTGGATTGCGAGGCCATGTGTGGCTCATTGTGTTGAAATGATTATGAAGTGCTTAAATGTGTTATATATGAATCCCTCCCGATTTATTTTATGAAGATGCATTATGCGTGTGAAGGTGCTTTTTTGAGAAAGGATGTTTCTCGTGTTTCAAAACAATAGTAGCCATGACTATTAGCAATCCATAGCCTATTTTAGCTATACGAACTTTGTTTTGGGAGTGAACTCACTTCAACGGGGGAATCCATAAAGAATTTGAATTAAAAAAAGTGCGATGTATGAAAAGAGATTTTGCTGTGGGAGGCAGCAAAATTACTAGCCGTTATAGCCCATACGCTTTAAATTGGCTAAGATAATGTGCTTCGGACAGTATGATATGAATGATGTTAGCCTAGGGGATAAGTCCTGGTACTAGAAAACCCTAGAAGACTCTGACGAGGGTAATGATCCGATATGTTATATGTAGCCATCCCAGGAGTAAAAGCTTAGTGTGAGCGTTAGATCTCACAATCGGGTTGAGAATAGATCTCGCCCAATCAGCACCCTATAATGATCTTATGCCAGAAGTATTTTTCTACTAAACTAAGAAAAGTAGTTGGCTTTTGATATTTTAAGTGTTTCGAAAAGAAAGAAAGTTTCACGGCCATAAGAGGCCATATGAAATGAAATGTGAAAAGCTTATAAGGGTCATTGTATGACCGACACGAAATGAAATCTCTTTTAAAAGAACAAGAACCTCAAGAGGTTAAGAAAAATGTTTTCAAGGAAAGAAAGAAAGTTTTCTATGAATGCTTGATGAAATGATTCCTACGCATAGTTGAATGTGGATTCTAGAGACATGTGGCCACATCCCCATAATACATTAAACCTGTCTAATTAAAAACGCGTGAATTGAGCAAGAAAGCTTCTAGCATGCTAAAAGTTCTATGAGTGAAAGCATTTCTCCTAAATGAATGAATATTTGACATGCGAATTGCCTGCGAGTGTGTCATGTAGCCTAATATGATAAGTAGTAATACATAAATGCTTGATACGTGGTTAGTATGAGTAGTATTGTCTGTAAAGTGTTTTGTTTTAAGGAGTGCAGCAACACTCACTGAGCATGTGGTGGCTCATTCCATTTCCTATCCCCCATTTTCCCCAGGTGATGAATGAAAGACCATGTCTGCTACCTGACATAAGAC
>JAKOGI010003916.1:0-37500 GCA_029747015.1 Carnegiea gigantea
TATATATATAAACATATACATATATATCTATATTTATATATGTATATATGTTTTTTTTATGTGTGTGTGTGTGTGTGTGTGTGTGTGTGTATGTATAAAAGCTACCTATAGTCTGCAACCTTAGTCTTAGACTTTTATGAACTCCTATCCTGCATATGTCCTCCTTTAGTCCTGTAAAATTCAAATCATATTTAATTGTTTCGTTCTACCTCTTCTTTGGTCATCCACTACCTCTTCTACATTCCAGTACGTCAATCATTTCATACTTCCTCATTAGTGCATCCACACTGCTTTTCTTGACATGACCAATCATCTTAGTTTCATCTTGTCTACCGATCATTTTAGTTTCATCTTATCTTTTGTGTGTTTTACTCTTAATTTCTCTCCATTCACTTCATTTCTAGTTCAATCCAATCTCGTAAAGCCGCACATCTATCGAATCGTCCTCATATTTGCTACCATTAACCTCTGAACTTGAGTCTTTTTGATAGGCCGATGCTTTGAACCATATAACAGCAGCTGACTACCATATGATAAAATTTTCCTTTCAATCCTATTGGGATCATCTTATCACATGAAACGTATGAAGAATTCTTCCATTTTTGTCATCCTACGTTAGTATACTGGTTAATATCTTCATTAATATCTCCTGTTGCCTGAATCATCGAGCTTAAATAGCTGTACTTCTCGACCATTGGTGTTGTCATACCATCAATGGTGACTTCTTCACCATCCGTTTCTTCTCCACTGAACCCACATCTTAAGTGCTGAATCTTTAACTTGTTTAATTTCGAACCTCTAGACTCTAAGGTATGTCTCAATTTCTTTAAGTTATTAAGTCTATCGCTGGTCTCATCAATGAGAACAATATTATCTATAAAGTAACATACACCATGGTACCTTGTCTTGAATCCCATCAATGAGTTCATCTATAACAATAGTGAAAAGAAGTGCAATTAAAGCTAATCCTTGATGAAGCTCAATGTTAAGAGAAAAGTTATATGTGTCCCTTTCTAAGACCTTAACAGTTGTTTTTACTCCCTTATACATATCCTTAATAGTTCGGTATGCTTAATTTGAACTTGTTTCTTCTCTAACTACTTCCATAACACCTTATACATTACTCTATCATATGCTTTCTCTAGGTCTATGAACACCACGTGAGATCCTTGTTCTTATCCCTATACAATTCCATGGGTCTACTTATGGGATGAATTGCTTCCATTGTTGATCTAGCTGGCATAAAACCAAATTAGTTTTTCAAAGTTGAAATATTATTCTTCAACCTTCTCTCAATCACTCTATCCCACAACTTTATAGTGTGACTAAACAACTTTATACCTCTATAATTATTACAATTTTAAATATCACCCTTGTTCTTGTAAAGTGGAATGATTATATTGCTTTCTATTTGTGGGATATTTTTGCAGTCCTAAAAATGATTTTAAATAGCTTCGTCCACCACTTTAGTCTCTTCTCACCCAAACACTTCCAGATTTCCATAGGAATATGGTATGAGCTTACAGTCTTTCTAGTCTTTATCTTTTTTAAGGCCTCTCTGATCTTCTCCTCGCTAATATGGCTACAAAACCTATGGTATTGTTCCTCGTCCTGACCCCTCTCTCAGAAGTCCAGGAATTCTCACTCATCTCACCATTAAAGAGCATAGTAAAGTAACTCTGTCATCTCTCTCTTATTTTTGCTTCCTTTACTAAGACCTTGTCATCATCATCTTTGATGCATCTTACGTTTTGCTAATCTCTTGTTCTCTTTTCCTAGCCCTTGCTAACTTAAAGATCTCCTTTTTACCTCTCTAGTTTTTGATGTAACCTTTTAAGGCGTTGTTCTATGCTATAATGATTGCTTTCTTTGCTATCTTTTTAGTAGTCTTATACCTAACTTTATTAACAACTTTTTCTCTATCATTTCTACTCTTGATTAGGGCAGCAAACGCATCTTGTTTCTCCTTAGCTTTCTCTTTCACCTCTTTAGTCCACCACCAAGCTCTTTTTATTTCATCTCTACCAGTCCACCTCCTCTAAAGGTTCCTAAGATCTTCTTAGCTGACTTTCGAATGCACTATGCTAGTGCTTCCTACATTATATCTGCATCTTTTACTTGCTCCCAACTCCCTTCTACTTTAATCTTCTTCAATAATTTGGCTGTATTTTCACTAGTAAGATTTCACCATTTAACTCTAGGATGTCTTACACTTCTGTCTTCATCTTTGAAATTTTAATCACCACATTTATTAACACTAATCTATGTTGAGTCCCCAAAGACTCACTAGATATCACTTTACAATCTCTACAAAACATTTTATTATTCGTCCTAATTAGAAAGTAGTCAATTTGAATCTTTAAGGTGCCACTCGTAAAGGTCACCAAGTAGTCCTTCTTCTTCTTAAAAAGGGAGTTTACAATCATTAATGAATAGGCAACCACAAAGTCCAAAATCATCACGCTCTATTGTTTCTTTCGCCATAAGCAAAACCTCCATGCTTCGTGTCACACTCATATGCTTTGCTCCGATATATCCATTAAAATCTCCACTCATGAAAAGTTTCTCACTTTGAGGTAAACTCTGGATGACGACATCCTATTCCTCCCAAAATCTTTTGTTAACAACATCTACCAGACCTATTTGTGGTGCATAAACACATACCATAATGAGGATTTCTAACCCCCTCACCAACATAGTTGACATAATACAGTCACTCTTACGCCTTACCTTTGGAACTTGATCAACCGACTCCTTATCGAGTAGAATACCAACTCCATTTTTAACTATATAATACCATGAATACCACAAATTTCTCTTGCTTAGGCTCCAACCCACTTAGTCTCTTGAATAAATTTATGTTGATCTTATGTCTATATAAAGTTTTAACTAATTTTGTAGACTTGGTTGTAAGAGTCCCAATATTTAAAGATGCAAAATGCAATTTATTAAACTCTTCTCTCTTCCTAACACCCCCAACAAAGGGTAGAGTTGGACTACTTCATTACTTGTAACTAGGCTATGCTAAAAAAAAAAGTGAATAATAACAATGCTAACAATAGTAATAATACAAATGCAAAGAATGATAATATTAAGAATAATAATTATTATTATAACAAAAGTAAAATAGCGAAGAGAGTTAGAGGGCTTAGAATAAAATAAAAAAGAGAGTCATATAAAAATGACCAAAGACTTAGAAGTAGGGATCAAACACAAATCAGACACACTAAACAATACAGGCTTAAAACCCATAACAATATATAAGAAACCACTTAAGAGTAACAATGCAAGAATGCTTACCTATATATAATAGGATGACTACCACATTTACAATCAAAGGCAAGGAGGGTAATTAAAAAGAAAGCCAGCGATCAAGACAGACAAAATAAAACAAAAATCAAAGTCAAGGTTTAACATCCCTAGAACGAAAAAAGGGTTGTACTATGAAAACCTACAGATAGCAAATGGGCAACTAATTAAATAAAATAAAAATAAAAAGAGTGCATAACAATCTATGCTAAAGTAGCAGTGAGCGGCACATACTAGGAAAAGACAAGTAAATAATAAAGGAACAAAACGCAATTCAAAGGCAGCTTGGTGTGGTTATCAAAGCCAACGACATTAAAATAAATTTGTAAAACTTAAAAATATCACACAAATTGCAAAGAAGTACAGTACCGTTCAGGCCTACTCTAGACCTGCTGCCTACAAAACAGAACCTATCCACATGTCCCCAACAACACAATTCAAAATTTGTTCGCCTTTTCTCCCTCCTACCTATGACGGCTCAACCGATGGCACAACGACTCAACTGGTGACACAAAGGTTCAGCCTATGGGACAAACGGTGGCAGTGGACTAACAGAGAAGACTTTAGAACGAAAGGATGGGTGGTAGTGGGAGTGGGAGATGGTGGAGATGGAGGCAGCGGTTGGTGGCTGAAGGCTGGCTCCGGGTCGTTGTAGGGTTGCCGAAGGCCTAGACAGTGGGCGGCTATCAGGGGTAGTCCTGCTATGTGGCTCTTCGAAATAGGGGTGAGTAGAAAGGGAGATGGGTTACGGCAGAGCAACTGATGATCATAGTGGTGGAGGGAGGAAGGTCGGTGACGCCGACTGGCAATGATCTAGTGCCCACATCTGGCAGCCTGTCGAGAAAGAGGAAGGAGAAGGGCAATGAGGCACCAAGAGCGTCCCAAAACTCACTAACAGCGTCGAAAATTTAGAGACAAATGTATCCTGGATATTAATAGAGACCAATTAGCGTCGATTTACTTGTTAGACTCTATTAGCTTCGAATATGTTAATCCGTCTCTAACAGAGTCTAATTTTAGCATCGAATAAAATAATCCAACTCTAATAGAGTCGGATTTCAATGTCGACCTCGTAAATCAGACAATGTTTGAGTAGGATAACTTATCCGACGCCAAATGGAAACGGAAACAAAAAAGTTGTGGAGGATCCATAGTTTGAAGAGGCAATGAGACTCATCCACAACCTCCAATTAAGAGTCGACATGTTGTCTGGTTCTAATTCTAACCCTTTTAGCTAACTCTTAGTAATTTGTAAACTATGGTTTGCACAACAAACTTTGGTAAGATGTTTTATGACTAGTTATAACTTGGTAGTATGGCTTCTGTATTGACCTATGGTTTGTGTCATAAAATATGGTTTGTGTTGGGAGACTATGTTTGTTAGAACTTCTTAGGATGTTTAGTACCCATGATTGTGAATGAAACTTGTTGTTGATTTGTGCATTCAAGAAACTTTGTTGGATAATGGTGTGTTTTGGAGATGGATGGTTGCTTGTATAGTTGTGGATGAGTTTGAAGTCTCGTGAATGGTTGCTTGTGTATTTGTGGATGAGTTTCGGGTGTTGTAAATGTGTAAAATATCTATGAGTGAAAGGAGAGATATATCTGTATAGGAAATGCAAACGAATAAAAAAAATGTGTAGTTTAAGAAAAAATTAGCGACGGATTGCATGAAATCTACACCCCACTAGTCAATGCTAAATTTCACTAAAAAAACACAAATCTAGCGACGAATATCTTTTGTCTCTATTAGCGTCAGATACTCTGACTCTAAATCCACAACATAAGACGCTAATAACTGTTTGGAAGTAAATTTTGAAATTCAGTTTAGCGATGGATTGAACCTCCATCTTCATTAGGTTGAATATATCCCACTCTAAATTCCTCATGCTCGTCTCTAATAGCCTCTCCACTCTTCCGTCGCCAATTAGCGTCTGACTGTTATCAAATATAGAATCTAACTATTACAGCATCAAATATTTTATCCGATGCTAAATTTTTTTGGCGAGGGTGGTTTTCGCAATGAGTTTTTATCCAACGTTAAATAAATTTTACGACGGATTATCGCTTTTAGCAACCGATTTAATATGAGATTTCCTGTAGAGCAGAGCAAGAGCTTCCTAGATTTCTTGGACCAAATCTCTAACTTTCTCAAGATCACGATTATTAAGTATATTGATGCAAATCACGATTATTAAGTATATTGATGCAAATATAAAAAAAAATAAACTAGAATATGATTTTAAGCAACTTCGGATAGCAATTAGATGTCATATTATATTTAACTCAAATAATTAGAAAGAAATCTCATTAATATTACTATATACAAAACTAATGATTAATAATTTTAGAAATTGAATAATTACATGATTAATTTGTACATCATACGGGATTAAAATGTTAGTAAAATATAAATTAAAGGATCTAACTTGGCCTATTTAATCATATTTAGCAAACTATTTTAGACTTAACTTGATAATTCCTCATCAATACTAAACTGACTTTTGAATTTTTAATCTAATAGATACTACTGTTATAAGCTACTGATAATTTTAAGTTTCTTATCGATAGATTGAATGACTTTTAATATTCATGTACACTCTTTTATTTAAAATAATGCAAAGAATTATGGTAATGCAGTTACTTGAGATTTTTTTTTTTATAAAGTTAATGTGAGTCCTAAAAATAAACTACCCATAAACTTTTAGTAAAAAATAGAGAATGCCCTTAAACTTTAAAACTAAAGTAAAATGCCCCTTGATTCATTCAATACTTTGCCTTTTTTATATTATAAATTAGTTGATAGTTGTCAGCATAATGTCAAAAATGACATGGCTTAATTGAAGCCAACTAGATAGACATATAGATTAATCATCTATTATATATTTTTTAAATTTTCCCATAAAATGGATGAGAGAATAATAAATATCCAAGTTTATTCCAAAGTCACCAAAAGTACTAGTATCAAGTAAATCAATTGCATGAATGGATTTTGTACTTATCTTAACATACTTTCCTTTTTTAAAAAAAATTTGTGATGATGAATATCATATGCGCATTTAGAATTGCCAGCAGTCTATTGATGTCGATATGGATGTTTAATTGAAATAAAATGTACAAATATTTGTTTGTAAATTCTTGCATTTTGTCCTATTTTTAATGGCAATAAAAATATAAAATACACTGATAATGTGTATTAATATATTGGACTTCTATTATCCTAAATAAAAATTTGAATAAAAATCAATTAAATAAAAACTATAATAAAAATAAAAAATTTAATCATAAACTATAATGAACCATAAACTTTTATTTATTTTTATATAAATTGATCTTTTTTAATTAATAAATTTTATTAATTTGAACAAAAAAAGTTAGAGTTCTTTCTATTACAACCCAAAGTAGATTAGGATAGGGCTATTTCATTCACGCCCAAGTCCCGACCATTTGTATTGTACTAGCATATCGAAATTTTTAACAGGAATAATACACATTGATTATGTGTACTATTCCATCTAATTAATTAATTAAATTTGTTAATTAATCATTCTCAATGCCATTAGTTGAGGATCAAATTTAGCCATGTCATTGTTTTACCATCCATATTATGAACTAATATAAAAAACCAAAAAGTACATTTCAAAGTAAGAGTATTTACTTTACTTTTTGAGTTCAAGGGTATTTTCTACCCTTAACCAAAAGTCAAGGGGTAATTTATTTAACACACTCGAAGTTAATATTGACTCATTTTTAATATAAACTAGGGTTGTACCCTTACGATGTAAGGGTATAAATTAAACAATTTCTTAATATATTATTAAGAGAATATATTTTTTTAATAAAAAAAGCAAGCAATAAATTAATGTATTATATTATTTTGTGGATGCAAAAGTGAAGTGAGTTTTCTTTAGTTTTTTTCCTATTAATAACATATTTTTTTAATTCTTAATTAATATCTAACTTGCATTTTTTGTTACATCTGCATCATAAATCATATATATTTTATGATTAAATTTTATTATTAAATAATAGGAGGGTATGTGAGAAGTTGCCTTATTAAATAGAATTAATATTGTATTAAATTTACATCCATCCTACATAAACTTTTCTTTTTATTTTAAATCTCATGTAGTATCTTATGTTGCATTAAAGTATTTAATATGACTATTCACTCATATGTGGCATCCTACATGGTAAGCTTATGTATCACTCATACATGAGTTCAATCCAACTTTTAATATATACTAGTTTTTTACCCGTACATTGCACGATAGCTATCACTTCTCAGTTAATAAGTATTAGTATCTTGTTATATATATTGTTGTTGGCGCTATATTATATTGAGTTCCACGGACTTGATGGTAGCACATCTTTTCTAATTTTATTTGATATGAAGTCACTTTAATTATATGTACCTGAATTTTTTATATGCAGTCTATCTTTTTTAATCTTATTAATCAAGAAGTTTTTTATTTTTTTTGGTTTTAAGATATTATGTGGTTTGTCACCGCATGATTTTTGTTTAAGTTTAAAAGTATCATGATTATGTCAAATAACTATATTGACGGCGGGAGTAAAGCAGTAAAGGAAAACTATAGTATTTTTAGTAATTTAATGCAGTATTTCTTAAACTTGGATTGTATTTGCTTCATGTGGTAATGTGAAATGTAATGTGTGAAAAGTAATTCGAATATGAAAATTCATATGGTAATGTAATGTGTGTTACTTACAGGTGAAAATGAATTATGGATGTATATAACTTTATTTTTTGGTACGTAAGGCAAACATTTAGAGTATTATTAACTTTTTTTTAAAATCAACTTAGCTCTTTTAGCCTTACGCACCAAATAATGGAAGCCCAAAGGCACATTATTTTAGAATTATTTTATCAATTTACGGACTAATATTTTTAACTTTATTTTAATAAGAATAAAACTTCACATTTTAATATTACTATGCTAATGTTATAATTATTACCACATCCATAAATTTAGATATTTTTTAACTTAAGTTATACTTAAATAATTCTAGTTAATTATTAATATTAACATTATACCCTTACAACGTAAGGGTGTGAGTGAAATAATTTTTAATATATTATTAAGTGAATAGATTTTCTTGTAAAAAAAGCAAACAATAAATTGATGTATGTATTATATTATTTTATTCATACAAAAGTAAAGCATGTCTTCCTTAGTTTTTTTCCCATTAATAACATACTTTGTGATTCTTAATTGATATCTAACTCACATTTTTTGTTGTATTTGCATCATTAAATCATATATATTTTATGATTAAATTTTATTATTGAATAATAAAAGGTATATGAGAAGTTACCTTATTGAATAGAATTAATATTGTATTAAATTTACATCCATTCTACATAGTCTTTTCTTTTTATTTTGAATCTTATGTAGCATTCTATGTTGTATTAAAATATCTCACATGGCTATTCACTCCTATGTGGCATCCTACATGGCAAGCTTATGTGTCGCTCATACATGAGTTCAATTCAACTTTTAATATATATATATATATGATATGATAGTTATCATTGACATTAGTATTTATTGTAGTTAACAAAAATCCAGTAAGATTTATAAAATACGTATGTGCATCGCTTGAGTTACCAAAGCTAATAAAGATCCAGACAATGAGACAAAAAAATAAAAAGCAACAATTTGCATACGTTAATGGGGCAAGTTTAATCAACACCAATAGAAATGAAATAGGCAGGGTCTTTAATAATGAAGACAATAATTAAAAATTTAAAATAGTATGTACCGCAATAAAGAAAAAGCAAAATGATAAATGCAATGTTTTAAGGTAAATCTTAAGTGTTTTATCTTAGGGCATCCCCAGCCCATTGTCACGCGTGCCAGGGTTGCGCCCGCGTGTGACATGCGTTGGCCCCAGCCCATTACATGCATTGCAATGAACTGGGGACGGAACCGTGCACAGTTTCGTCCCGCGTTCTTTTTTTTTGTTGCATAGTGGAGTCTAAACGCTGCATTTTGGTACGTGAACATCAAGGAAGCACGTTGTTCAATAGTTTCCAATGTAAAATAATGTCGCAAATATATGACTATCGTCGTAGTACTTGAGGGTCGTCTCCACAGGCAGGAAGATGAGATTAAGGTCACGATCAACAAAATTATCCTAAATAGAATTAAACTATCCTAAAATACTGAAATAGGCAAAATTTAACTACTAATCGAACTCAAGTCATGAGTTAATCTCATTAAGTTAAACATGACTAAACTTAACAAATGGGCTGCATCATATGAATAACACTAAAGCAAATAAAAATTAAAACACTAAGGTAAAGAAATTCAGCAAATAAACTAAGAACTAGGCTAGAATAAACCAAGAAATACTTACTCATACTTGCTATTTGAATAAACTCAGCCAAATAGAAAACTAAACCTAACCATGGAAAAGAACAAGAACCGAAAGAGAAGAAGAATCAGAAGGGGAGGGGAGGGGTAACAAAGCTCAAGGCTTCCCTGCTTTACAGTTCAGCCCAGATTCAGTTGACTAATGCCCTAACTCAAACATTGTAAATACTGAGCAATTGGAAAAGAAGGAGGCAGAACAACCCAGAAAATAAAGCACAGTGGTATCCCTGCTCTATCAAGAACTCAATCCAAGTGTTCAATTGTAGCAAGTTCATGTTCTGATCCTAGACAACTTGAATCAAAGGGCTGAGTAGATTCGACAAACACACATGTGAACAAAGGTTCGAGTATAGATGATAGCAACCCAGATTCTGTTTTCATGCAAATTCTAGCATGTAATTATTGAAACTAAGGGTAGACAAAGTGAAATAAGAACAAAACTCAAGAAGAAAAGAACGCAAAGCAATTGAACAAACTTGAAAAAACAAGGTTACGAAATTACGATAAATCGAAATCAAATGCCGAAATTAATACTCTGGTAGATTCAAAATCATGAATTTACAATCCAAACTGACGAAATCAAACATCAACTCCATGAAACTTGAAGAACAGATCTGAAAATCAAAAGGGGAACAAAGCTTAAAACCTAAACCCTGAAATCTACTCTAAAGCTACTCATAGTTAAAACCTCAAGCCCAGATTACCTAATCGCTGCTGCCTCGTCAATTTATGCTCATGTCAGCTTCAATCTCAGCCCTTCATTCGCTGATGCCGTGGACGATCGTAATGATGGTGTGCTGGCGTGCTGTGGCGATGCATATAATGCGCTAGCGGGTGAGAATCGTGGAGTGGATGGGGGTCATTGTGCTACTAGTTGATGGAGGTTTTTAAGAGAGAGAGAGAGAGAGAGAGAGAGAGAGAGATGAAGATGAGATGATGATGGAGGAGTTTCCGAAGGTTTTTGGTTTGTAGGCCAAGAGGAGAGAGAGAAGGAGATTAAGGGGGAGGGCGTTGGGGTTTTTATTTAATTTTTCTTTATTTTTTTCTTTCTTTTGGTTAATGGATAAAATGGCTTGGGCTTGAATTAGGTTGGCCCAATTGTTCATTTCGACATTTCTTCATCTTTTTTTTGGCATTTTTTCTGAATTATTCAATCTCTACAAAACAAAATAAAATCAAATAAAAATCTAAAAACAACAATTATTACAAGCATAAATTGGGTATAAAGGTATCATAAAAATATCATATTTTTGACACGAACAAATATCCCTACACCAAGATTTTGCCCATCCTCAAGTAAAACAACTAAACTACGTAAAAAGAAATAGAAAATAAGAAAAAGAAAATCCTAACTCACTGTTATAGGAATCACAGTTACATTTAGCGTATGCAACAAGCCCTTTAAACCCCTCGGTTTCCCAAGTGGACGAGCTCGTGAGGGCTTTCAAGTGAAATACCCATATAAATTATTTTAAAAACTAAAGGAAAATCTTTTTGGTTTTGTTTTTCAAAACATAAACATATATAGAAATAATAGGAAAGCTATGCACACAACTCAGGCAATTGCATTACCCTAGTAACCAAGTCACCAAACTGTATATAAATAGAATGTACAATTAGAAGATATCGAAGTCAAAGAAGCATCTAGACTCTCAATTTTCATCCCACGCACAATATGCAATTATATGTACCCCTTGATGCATGTGCTAATGTGTATCAACTCTTATAAATCAAGTTGCTAATATCAACACGATCCCTATTTCCTTGTCTAATTGCCTTATTTGCTTCCTTTTCCCATTTTTTCCATTTTTTTCAAAAATAATAACACACACTCCCCCTAAACCCGCTTGACTTACAAATATTCGGACCTTTCTTAAAAAGGGGTTTTATTCGTTTCTGCAAAACACTTATTTCATTGCCTAAACAGATGTGTAATCAAATAAAATAGCACATATTCAAGCCAATTAAAGATATGAAATAAAGATAGTGGCTTTGAACATTAGTGCCGGGTTTTTATTTACTTTTTTGGTTTTTTGACTTTTTTCATCATTTTTTTTTTACAAAAAGGCAACTCCGACAAACAAAAAGTTCTCATGTCAACTTACCAACAAGATCTTAAGAATTGACGATGAAGTGAGTAAGGTAGCACAAAATCATTCTCAACTACACGTCTCATCATGTAAACTCTAGTTACATATAACTCAAACAACTAGCCACATGGGATCACAACTACCTAAGAAAACACACAAATCCCAAAAGAAAAGCAAATTTTTTTTTTTGAATTTTTCAACATTTTCAAAAAATATGTACAAATGGGTACCTCACTCCCACACCAAAACTCCACAATGTCCTCATTGTGAGAACTAGGGCGCTAAAAAGCACTCACATTGGCTATGCAATCGGAAAAACCAACATAAAACCACCAGTGTAGGGCACCACGAAAACCCAAAACAAACACCAATATCTTCCTCGAAAACAAAACCAAAAATCACCAGAAGCATAATCAAAATCACAAAAATCACCAAAACAATCCAAAACCTAACTAGAAATCATAAGAATCATAATCAAACTTACAAAAGAAAGCCAAAACAAAAACCAAAACATTAAAAAAAGAAAAGAGACCAATCGAGACCAAAACGAACATAATCACCAAAATAAAACAAGACAAGACCAAAACCACTAAACCAAATGAAACCTTAAACAAAACAAAATACGAAAGAAAGAAAGCCTAAATACAAACCACTAAAACACCAAAAAGGAAACAAAAAGAAACTATTAAATGAAAACAAAACCAAAGAAAAACCAAAACTCACCAAACTAAAGAAACAAAACACAAAACCAAAGCAACAAAACAACAAAACAATGAAACTAAAATATACATAAGAACAATCCTAGATATCCACAACTACACAATCCTAGATATCTACAACTTATAAGTATTCACAATACAATAATTAAGGGTGATCATAGCCAACTTGGCTCAACAAATCCCAAATTGCTCCTCAAGATCGATCACCCATACAATTACAGTGCTAAATATCCACAACTAAATACGAAAATAAAAGAAACAATCCTAAATATCCACAACTAAGTACGAAAGAAAAAGAAAAAGAAGAGTAGGAAGGGGATGGAACAATCATACCAGGTTAGATACAGATTATATCCAAACTACGCCTCGCTGAGATGATGTTGCATGAGGCTTAAGAAGCATCAACCACTCCTCTGCATATCCAGATCAGGGGCACCCACTTAGATGTCGTCAAAGCACGAAGAAGCTTATCAAATGTCTGAGCACACAACTCATAAGCATGTAAGTAAGAGAACACAAGCACAATTGCATCAATGATATCAAATGCTCTCTTAAACTTATCGAAAGCCTTAGAAAAATTAAAAGAGTGATTAAAGAAAGTGGCCCACATGATTTTTCTAGGCTAGTCCACTAAATATGTATGAAAAGGTTCAAGGGAGGGATTGTAGCCTCCAAAGGTACCTAGGGACTAAATAACATCAAGCATATTCTCCTCAAGCATATGAAAAAAGTTGTTCACATGGCCCAAATCCAAACTAAGGTCACACATCACATGATAGTCCGTGGGCCTAAGAAAATGATGCTCGGGGAAAGGAGAGGGTGACAAACAAGTAAGGGGTGTAGGGATCAAGTCAAGAGGGTTAGGGGACATATATTCAAGAAGCTCAAGACAAGGAGGGGAAACTTCATGCACAAGCATCCCATATGACTCCCCTAAGGGGGTCTCCTCAGCTATACACTCCTCTAGGTCACTAAATGCATCATGCTCCTCACAATTAGCATCACCTTCAAGTCTTTCACTTCCCTCAAACTTGCAAGATAGGGTCAAAGGATTAGATGGATCGAGAAAAATCAGGACATCTTTAATGATGTCCCTTGATGTGCTAAGTTCAGGAGGAGAACCATGTAAGGTTAGAGGGATGTCATTTTCTTCCTTAAGAGCAGTAAAAGGTGTATCAGCATGTATATTGGGCCTTTGAGGAAGAAGAGACTCAAAATCATTGACTGGACTAACATTAGACATAGGATGACCTAGACTAGGGTCAGTCACAGGCAAATCATTATAACATTTCCTATATTGAATAGCAGAAAATTCCCGTGTCATGTCCTTAATACAATGTTCAAGTGCATCTGTACGAACAAATAATGTACAACCTTGCATATTATGACAATAAGACTGACAATAATCACATAAAACAGGATGTACATAAGCTTGCTGAAAACAAGGGTCCCTAAATTGATCATGATGGCAAGGCTCAGACTAACAAGCATACAGATCGAAAGAAGAGTGAATAAGAGCTTCTCTAGCTTGCTCAAACTCCCAAGTTTCCCAAGCCAAGTATTGAAAGAAATCCCAAACCACATATGGAGTTTTAGACAGCAACCCTTGAAAACCCCCAAGACACATGAACTCAACATGACCTCTAAATTCAGCATTTAGACCACACAAATAACTTCATAACTTTCCCATTTTTTAACATTTTGATTCAATCGAGTACGGTAATCATTGAGTCTCGAAAAATATCTCCAGAAAAGCTCATGCTCAAAATGAGGAAAATTGAAAACTGGCCTTTTTTCCGACTTTCAAAATTTTTAGTTTTTTTTTCAACAAAAAGAAAAAACACCAAGACTACAAATGAAAAGCAATTAACTAACTAAGGAATAAACCAAATAAGACAATGAAAATAAACCAAAAACAAAACTAACTTACCAAAGCAACAAAAACACCAAAGAGAACTGCAAAACTTGACCTAATTTCAGAACCTCTATCCCCAGCAACGGCGCTAAAAACTTATTCGATAATTTTGAGTGTAAAATAATGCCGCAAGTATACGACTATTGTCGTAGTACATGAGGGTCGTCTCCATATGGATGAAGATGAAATTAAGGTCACGATCAACAAAATTATCCTCAACAGAATTAAACTATCCTGAAATACTGAAATCGGCAAAATTTAACCACTAATCGAACTCGAGTCATGAATCAATCTCATTGAGCTACACATGAGTAAACTTAAGAAATAGGCTACATCATATGAATAATACTAAAGCAAATAAAAATTAAAATACTAAGGCAAAGAAATTTAGCAAATAAACTAAGAACTAAGCTAGAATCAAAACCAAGAAATACTCACTCAAACTTGCTATTTGAATAAACCCAACCAAATGGAAAACTAAACATAACCATAGAAAAGATCAAGAACCGAAAGAGAAGAAGAATCAGAAGGATAGGGGAAGGGTAACAAAGTTCAAGGCTTCCCTGCTTTACAGCTCAGCCCAGATTCAGATAACCAATGCCACAACTCAGACATTATAAATACTAACTAATTGGAAAAGAAAGAGGCAAAACAACCCAGAAAATGAAGCACAGCGGTATCCCTGCTTTATCAAGAACTCAACCCAAGCTTTCAATTATAGCAAGTTCATGTTCTGATCCCAGACAGCTTGAATCAGAAGGCTGAGTAGATTCGACAAACACATATGGGAACAAAGGTTCGAGTATAGATGATAGCAACCCAGATTCTATTTTCATGCAAATTCTAGCCTATAATTATTGAAACAAAAGCCAAAGAAAGTGAAATAAGAACAAAACTCAAGAAGAAAAGAAGGCAGAGCAATTAAACAAACTTAAAAAAACAGGGATACGAATGCCGAAGCTAGTACTCTAGCAGATTCAAAACCATGAATTTACAATCCAAACTGACGAAATTAAACATCAACTCCATGAAACTTGAAGAATAGATCTGAAATTCAAAAGGGAACGAAAGCTTAAAACCTAAACCCTAAAATCTACTCTAAAGCTACTCATAATTAAAGCCTCAAGCCTAGGTTACCTAATCACCACTGCCTCTTCAATTTATGCTCACGCCAGCTTCAATCTCAGCCCTTCATTTGCTGATGCCGTGGGCGATCGTAATGATGGTGCATTGGCGTGTTGTGGCGACGTGTGTAATGCACTGGTGGGTGAGAATCTTGGAGTGGATTAGGGTCATTGTGCTGCTGGTTGATGGAGGTTTTTAAGAGGGGGAGAAAGAGAGAGAGATGAAGATGAGATGATGATGGAGGGGTTTTCATGGGTTTCTGGTTTGCAGGCCAAGAGGAGAGAGAGAAGGAGATTAAGGGGGAGGTCAGGTCACGTGCCCAGCACTTGAGGGCATTGGGGTTTTTATTTAATTTTCCTTCATTTTTTTCTTTCTTTTGGGTTAATGGATAGAATGGCTTGAGCTTGAATTAGCTTGGCACAATTCTTCATTTCGACATTTCTTCATCTTTTTTTTTCGCATTTTTCCCGAATTATTAAATACCCATAAAACAAAATCAAATCAAATAAAAATCTAAAAATAACAATTATTATGAGCATAAATCGGGTATAAAGGTATCATAAAATATCGTATTTTTGGCATGAACACGCATCGTTTTAATCTGTGTTTTGCAAGAAAAAGGAAAAGCATGGAACTGTTGTGTGCTTCCAGGACTTGGGCCATTTAATGGGTTTGGTATTCTAGCCGTTGCTTGCAATGGCTAAATTGGATTTTGGGGGGTTTTTTTTTGTCAGGTAAATTGTATGCATAAATATGAGATAATTGTATGAAAAATAAAATTTAAATTATCTCTCTCACTCTCTTATCTCAATCTAAAATATTATTTGTAGCTGTTTGAAGAAAAGTCTTTGAAGTAAAGAGGGAAAGAATTGTAGTAAGTGGTAAATAATTATTATTTAGTGATGTTTATTGATTTAATTAAATTAATTGTATGGAGTTGTAATTTTCAACTAATTATTTTTATTTATATGGTGTTGTTGTTAGATATTTGGGTGGTGGATTTGTGAGCTTGAAGAATCAAGATAAAGTGAAGTAAAGTGAAGAAATTAGTAAGAATTTTTTTTCATACATATTTTATGTTCTTAGATGTGTTGTTTAATATTTAAAAGAATTTCTTTAGTGTTAAAGGTATGTTTAAAAATTAAAATTTTCATTACTTTATGGAAATTTAAATGTGTGAAATTGAATATGTGTAAGTGAAGTATGAAGTTTTCATGAATTAAGTTGGTAGAAATTAAAATGTTAAAAAGTGAAAATTTGAAATTTTGATCAATTTGATTTATTTGTTAAGTTAGATGTTGTAATTAACATTTGTATGTTTTAATTAATATGATAACATGTTAAATCACATGATTAATTTAAAGAAGCTTATGTGACATGTGTAAATTTTAATTGTTAGATTAGGTTTATGTTCTTAGATGTTTTGTTTAATATTTTAAAGAATTTCTTTAGTGTTAAACGTATGTTTAAAAATCAAAAATTTTCATTACTTTGTGGAAATTTAAATGTGTGAAATTGAATATGTGTAAGTGAAGTATGAAGTTTTCATGAATTAAGTTGGTAGAAATTAAAATGTTAAAAAGTGAAAATTTGAAATTTTAATCAATTTGATTTATTTGTTACATTAGTATGTTGTGATTAACATTTGTATGTTTTAATTAATATGATAGCATGTTAAATCACAAGATTAATTTAAAGAAGCTTATGTGATATGTGTAAATTTTAGTTGTTAGATTAAGATTATGTTCTTAGATGTTTTGTTTAATATTTTAAAGAATTTCTTTAGTATTAAATGTATGTTTAAAAATCAAAAATTTTCATTAGTTTGTGGAAATTTAAATGTTTGAAATTGAATATGTGTAAGTGAAGTATTAGGTTTTCATGAATTAAGTTGGTAGAAATTAAAATGAGAAAAAGTGAAAATTTGAAATTTTAATTAGTTTGATTTATTTGTTAAGTTAGTATGTTGTAATTAAAATTTGTATGTTTTAATTCATGTGATAACATGTTAAATCACATGATTAATTTAAAGAAGGTTATGTGATATGTGTAAATTTTAATTGTTAGATTAGGTTTATGATCTTGGATGTTTTTTTAATACTTAAAAGGATTTCTTTAGTGTTAAACATATGTTTTAAAATCTTTAAAATGTGTTTAATTTTTTGTAAATTTGAAAATTGTTAGAATATTTTTGTGTTCTTAGGTAATTACTTTCATATTTGTATTCTTTGGGAAATTTATAAATTTTTGTATGTTCATGTTGAATTAATGTTAACTTTGGAAGGTTTAGTTATTTTAATAAGATGATGAATTACATGCTTTGCTTGAATATATTTAAATGTTAAATCACATGTTTTAACTTGCTTTGAAATTTAATTGAGCAGTTTGAATGAAAAATTAATTACTACACATGTAGGTAATCATAAAATGGACCTAAATGACATACAGTCATTCATGCATCTACTAACAGGAGATGATGAACCTGAGAATAGTTCAAACCTCCCCCCACGGCCCCCAAATTGGCCACATTACCCCCCACCTTATTCCCAACAATATCCGCCACAATACCCCCCAAATTGGCAACATTACCATCCACCACAAAACACCCCACCATAAAATTTTGGCTACGGATCAATGCCCCCTCTGTGCTACCCACCCCAATCTCCTCGTACCACTTCATCAGCTCCTTGTCCTCCGACTCGTAATAACCCCACCAACAAGGAAGGGGGTGCACAGCCCCCAAAGTAGACATTACAGGACGATCGTTGATTCGTCAAGTCATGCATTAATGTCAACACCAATCCAATCACCGAGGCACATCAAAAGTTAGCAGATTTTTGGACTAAGGTAGGTAACACCTTCAACTAGCATGCTTCCGATGGAGCTACAAAGAGAACTGGAAAGGTCTGCAATGCCCAATGGAATCGACCGCTCCTTTAGCGTCCAAATGGTGTGCTTATGTAGGTCAGGCATAACGGGCAAACCTAAGTGGTACAAATGAGGGTGACATTATGCAAAATGCCCAAGATCTTTTTGCTTCTATGGTGGGAAAATCTTTTGACCTCATGCATTGGTGGGTCTTACTGAAGGACTAACCTAAATGCGAGATCGTCTGTGATCAATCTGTAAAAGCATCTTCCAAACATCTCAGAGTAAATGAGGTGGGGGTGTACTCCGAGAGTGACACCACTAGCACCCCGGCACCCCTACCATCTATACAACTCCTACCAGTGATGGGACACCAACTGAAGTAGTTGGTGGGCTTATCCGCCTCATCGGAACAAAAGCTGCCAAGAGAAAGGCGAAGGAGCAAGTTGTAGATCTAGTGTTGGATCTCGTGACCACAGAGATGTCGATGTTATGGGCAACAAATGTAAAGAACAGCACCATGTTCGAGCGATATGTCCTAGCCCAAAAGAAGAAGGTGGATGCAACTATGAAAGCTGTTGAGTCAAGAGATCGACAGCAATCCTTGGAAGAAAGGAAGCATCGCCTTAAGGAAATGAAGTACGAGGACAAAATTTTGAAAATGAACATAGCGGAGATGTGTCCTGAAGATCAAGCTCGATATGGCCCACTTCAAGAAGAAATTAGGAGTCGCTACCGTCAAAACTCATCCTCCTCTGATATTGACCTTTCTTTAGATTGATTACTCAGTTGTAGTTTATGATGTTATTGTGTTTTTATGAAACATTAGTTGTACTACAAACCTTTTCATTTGTTTAATGACATTTATTTCTAAGTTATTCCTAAGTTGATGCATTATGTATAAATTCGCAATTAGTTGTTTCTCAGTTATTTTTTGTGAATATGACAAGGTTAATGACATATTTATGTTTGACTTACATTTATAACTTTAAGTTTATATGCACAGGTATACAACAATGAGTGATTCATCATCCTCCTCTACTATGTCATCCTCAACAGATGGTTTGAGTTTCATCCTAGAAGAATCTAGCGATGATTCACCAATATTGGAAAATATCATCAACAATGAAAATGGCCCGAAGTTAGAGTTGGCCTTGATATGAGACACATTAGACAACAAAGTAGAGTTTTATCATCATCACGAAGACCCAGCAAAAAGAAAAGATTTATAAAGAGAGATCGACAAGAAGCACATGATCACCTCTATAAAGACTACTTCGCTAAAGACTCCATCTACAACGAGACCCATTTTCGGTGTAGATTTCGTATGCAAAAGCACTTGTTCTTTCACGTAGTTAGCGCCTTAGAGAGTCGTTTTAAGTACTTTCAATTAAGGTACAATGGTCTCAGTAGGCGCGGGTTGTTGCCACTCACCAAGTGCACCATAGCCATGTGCATGTTGGCATATGGTATACCAGCTGATTATATCGATGAATACTTAAAGATACAGTATGGAGTACATGAAAAATTTTGCCGCTAGGGTCATTCAAGTGTTTGGCGAAGAGTACTTAATAAAACCAACACAAGCTGATGTTGATCATTTATTACAAGTGGCAGAAGCCCAAGACTTTCCGGATATGTTAGGGAGCATCGATTGTATGCACTGGGAATGGAAAAATTGTCCCACGGGCTAGAAAGGAGTATTTGCAAAACGGGTATGCAAAGTTCCCGCCTTAATTCTTGAAGTTATTGCTTCCAACAACCTTTGGATATAGCAGGCATTCTTTAGGTGCCCGGGAACCCTCAATAATTTAAATGTCGTCCACCGATCCAATGTTCTCCAAGAGGTGTATGAGAGTTGGACTCCAAAATGTGAATGTGTCGTCAACGGTCGCAAGTACAAAACATTGGGTACTTTTTATCTGATGGTATTTATCCGAGATGGGCCACCTTGTGAAGACCATCCGCCTTTCTCAAGGAGCCAAGGCAAAATTATTCGCTAAACGTCAAGAATCTATTAGGAAGGATGTGGAGAGAGCATTTGGATTTTATAAGCTTGCTTCGCTATCATCCGCGGCTCTGCACGAAAAATGGACAAGGCTTAATTTGGTATGATGATAAAGGCATGCATTATACTCCACAACATGATCGTCGAGAATGTGCGTGATTCATATGGCCTTACTTTCGAATATGATGATGTGGAGGACAACATCCCGCAACCTAATGTCCAACGGAACCATCATCTGTACTATGCAGCCTACCTTCGTAGAGTAGTACAAGTTCATAACCTAGACTTACATGCACGTCTTCAATCCGACTTGGTCGAAGAAATATGGAGGCGAAATACGGCGCGAAGAATATCGCAAACGTAGTTGTTTTCTGTTGTTTGTAGATCTTTTGCGATGCATTTTTTTAAAAAACATTAGTCGAATGTTCATGTTGTATTTTTTTGAACATGTCGAATCTTCTTATTGTAATTTGTTTTCAATTGCTATCCTTCTTTATAATAATTTTTATTTGAATTGTACTTTCAATTCTGTCTTTTTTTAGTTGTTGGGAAAAAACACAAAAATAAAATAATAAGAAAAATTAAAATCAATTTATCCATTTTTATGCCTACAAAATAAATATTCCTTACTCTCGAAAAATAAAAAACATTCACGCATGTTACAAAAGTTAAAACACAAATACAACATACAAAATAAAAAGTTACAAATTAAGTTTAAATCGTGGGCTCCATGACAATTAATTGTCCTGAAATAAGTTCCAGTGGCTGAAAGATTGAATGGAATGCAAGTGAAACTCCTGCTGACGTGGCATGCTTGAGTTCTAAAAAATGAAACTCTGGCTGGGGATGCCCTTAGGTTAGAAATCATATTACCATGTTTTAAATTTTAAAAAAATAGTACAATTGAATTGTGATAGATTATTATCACTTATAAATGATGCTAGAACACCTTTTACCCATAAGTTTTCACAATTATAATAGTACACATAAAATACATCCTTACACATAGGGTTGATCTGATTAGAGTATTATTTATAGTTGTCAGGGTAGCCAAAACAAGATGCTTAAAAAGCATTTTGTAACAAGTCATATATCATCACTTAGAAAAATCGTGAAAATATTTGTTCATCTCAATAGCATTATCATGTTAACTGATGGTATCTCCACATTGAATTGTTATACACACACACGTGTGTGTGTGTATATATATATAGATATATATATATATATATATATATATATATATAAATATATATAATATATAAATATATATAATATACATGGTCTAAAGAATGACATGCAATCAAATTATCATTCATACGTATTGCGACTGTTTCTCAGCCCATTCTTTTTTTAAAGTTGTTTATAAATAATGAATTTAAATAGAATAATTACTTATTTTAGGTAGAATAAAAATAAAAGATGTTAATGCTGCCTCGGGACATTTTGTTGTGAATGTAACAGAAGTTGGTTCAGTAGAGCTGGCATACTCCAAGTGGTTTAGTATACTACACTACAATCTTATTGCGCACATATCTTTATATTATAAATGCTAAAATGTGTAAGGCCTTAAGAATATTTCCCTCCCTCAATATTAGCATGAGAGTGAATTAAGGAGTTTAATATTAAAACTACCTATTTTTTCTCTCCCTAATGTGAAAATTAGCTAATTAGTTTTTAATATGTGTCTAAAATTATTTTTTCACACATGATCCCCTCTCTCTCTCCTCCTCTCTCTATCTCTCTCTCATAGAATTATTTTTTAATGTTTGACAAAATTATCTAATTCTTTTTGTTAGATTTTTATCATATTAATTAATAACTATACCCAATGAAAATTAATAATGACCATTAACGTGAAGAAAAATATTAGGTGATTTAACTAATTACACTAAACTTCATATCTTTATCTTTATATTATAAAAAATAACAATATATGTGGTTGTCCATCATTTCCTCCTCTAATCTATGGTACTTTTAATCTCATGCAACTCTAAACTTTAGGTTGTTGATGGTTTTCTTCTTTAGTTTAATTAATACAATTGTGGTAAATTTTTTTATATATTTTTCTTCTGTCTATTAGCTATAATTTTTTTCTAATACTATTTTAAGTTTTATTACTTAATTTTTTTCATCCCCACTATATGTATTATATTTGATATTTAACTTTTGTGGCGAAATAAATATATACGTATGTGTGTATATATATATATATATATATATATATATATATATATATATATATATATATATACATATTATATATATATATATATATATATATATATATATATATATATATATATATATACACACATACACATATATATATATATATATATATATATATATATATATATATATATATACATACCTACATACATACATATATACATACATACATATACATAAATACATATACATACGTATATATATATCTATACATATATATATATATATATATATATATATATATATATATATATATATATATATATATATATATATATATATATATATATATATATTCATTCTCTACAATGCAAACATTGAATTGAAAATTTGAACATATTTGGGTACTATAATAATTAATGCTTGACTTTTATTTTGAAAGGCCCAACAAATCATGGGAACAATATGTAAATAAAATGTATCAACATTTGAAAATAGTTTAGCAGTAAGGTACATATATATTTTACGTCTATATAATTAAGATTCAATTTTTTCTTCAGTGTATACGTAAATTTACCAACTCCCCCCCCCCAAAAAATACAGAAGTTAATACTACAAAACTGATAAGTTTAGTTAGGTGAATAATTAAAAAACTTATCTTGCTTACGTTAAGTTTATTTCCCAAACAGGATGGCAGGAAACAACAACAACGAATCCCAAACTGAACCCCACCTGTTACAAGGGCCCCTGCGCTTCTGGACATTCCCAGGCCGACCTTCAGGGAGCGGCTAGAGGCCCTACCCCCTTGCAGCCAGGTGGATGAGACTAACCTGCCCACGGAGCTGAACTCACCAAGCTATTACTGCTGGAGATGCTACAGAAATAAGAGGAGCAGTTACGACTCCAGAATGAGCAATTACAGAGACTAATGGAGGTTCGGGAGAAAAGGGTCGAGGAGGATAATTCATATATGTTTAAAAGATGCGCGAGCTATCACCCACCCATCTATGATAGCACCCCTGACCCTAAAACTTTTGAGGATTGGATTAGAGGCATGGAGAAAATGTTCGACGCACTTCAATGCCCCGAGGAGTGGAAAGTGGGTTTTGCTGTGTTATACTTAAAGGACAAAGCTGACTTATGGTGGGCCACGGTGAGGGAAAGGCAATACGAGCCTGGGTTGGAATAAGTTCAAAGAAATGATCAAGGATCATTTCTATCCCATCTCCTTCCAAAAGGCCAAGGAGGGTGAGTTCATGCAACTGCAGTAGAGGAGCATGAGCGTACGTGAGTACACCTCAAAATTTATGGAGCTTTCGCGATTTGCCCCAGCCTTCATAGCTGACAAAAGGCTAAAGATGAACTGGTTCAAGGCCGAGCTGAATCCCACCATCAAGGAGAGGATTTCGGTACAATAGTACACCTCCTACAGTGACCTATACGACACTGCGGTTAATGTAGAAATGGCGATGAAAGAGTGGAGTGAGTATTTCAATGAGCAGCAAGGAACTAAGAGGAAGGGGGATAACCAGGGCAACTTTCAACCACAAGAGCAATATCATCGGCCTATCGGGAATCAGTACTCGAACAGTATTAATCGGGGAGGCCAGCACCCTAATACACTGCCTAAGGTAACCTGCAACGCTTGTGGGAAGTCGGGTTACTACGCCAAAGAAAACCGCTTGGTGAAGAGGTACTTTCATTGTGGAAGCTCTCAGCATCAGGTTTAGGACTGCCCACTACCTCGACCTTCTACTGGATAAGGGCAAGGCCAAGGTCGAGGGCAAGGGCATTGACCCCAGCAACCATATCAGAATAAGGGAGGGCAGGCAGTCAACCCTAACTGGCAGAATCGGGAACCTTAGCAAACTCAAGCCCGACCTCTCAATCAACTGCCCCGGAACAATGGGGTCAGAGCCTATGTGATGCAGAAGGAGGAAGCAGAGGATGCTCCTAATGTTGTGACAGGTATTTTCTCTCTCCTAACTCAGCAAGTAGATATTTTGTTTGATTCGGGTGCCACACACTCCTTTATTTCTGTTAAGCTAGTTGAGACCTTAGGACTAATCCCCATCTGTAAATCTTCATTGCTATCTGTGATTTTCCTTGATGTGAAAACTGTGATATGTGAGAAGCTATACAAGGGTTGCCCTATTAGGATGTATGAATGTGAGTTCCTGACAGACCTATATAAGTTTGAGTTAACTAATTTTGGGGTTATCTTAAGGATAAACTGGTTAGCTAAGTATCAGGCTCAAATAGACTGCCTAAGACTAAAAATCACCCTAAAGGGCCCAATGGGGAGAAGGTAGTACATAGGGGCCAGAGACCCAAAATGAGAGTGAAATCGGTGTCGATAATGAAAGCCCGTAAGTTGTTAGACAAATGATGCAAGGGATTCCTGTGTCACGTAGTGAAAACCAAGGATGCGGAATCCTCCCTGGAGGACATTCCCGTGGTGAGGGAATTTTCAGATGTGTTTCCTGATCCCTGTAGTCACACCAATCTATAGGGCACCTTATCGGATGGCAGCTGCAGAATTGAAAGAATTAAAGATACAGTTAGAGGAACTCTTGGAGAAGGAGTATATTCGGCCTAGTACATCCCCGTGGGGAGCCTAGTTTCGTTTGTGAAGAAGAAGGATGAGATCTTAAGACCGTGTATAGACTACCGAGAGCTGAACAAAATAACGGTGAAGAACCATTACCTCTGCTCAGGATAGATGATCTATTTGATCAGTTACGTGGCGTGGACCTTCTCTAAAATAGACCTTCATTCGGGGTACCATCGACTCCAAATCATAGATAAGGATATATCTAAGACCGCTTTTCGTACTCAGTACAGACACTATGAGTTTGTGGTTATACCCTTTGGCCTCACCAACGCCACGGTAGCATTCATGGACCTTATGAATAGGGTCTTCAAACTCTACTTGGATCAATTCGTGGTGGTAGTCATAGATGATATCCTAATTTACTCGAGGACCCCAGAGGAGTACACCCACCACCTACGGACAACCCCGGAAGTATTTAGGAGAAATGAGTTGCACGCCAAATTATCAAATTGTGAGTTTTGGTTGAGGAAGGTAGCATTTTTGGGACATATAGTATCCAATGAGAGAGTGTCGGTGGACTCCCAAAAGATTGAGGCTGTGACAAACTGGCCCACACCTAAGAACCCGATGGAAGTGAGGAGTTTCTTGGGTTTGGCAGGATACTATTGCATATTTGTTCAAAATTTCTCAAAGATTGCCACCCTGCTTACCAACTTAAACAGGAAGGTAACTAAGTATGAATGGATGGAGCAATGTGAGGAAGTGTTCTAGAAGCTGAAAAAGAGGCTGACGAGTTCGCCGATCAGTACCTTACCTACTACTGACAAAGATTTCGTAGTGTATAGTGATGCCTCTAAGAGTGGTTTGGGGTATGTACTAATGCAAGAGCGTCGTGTCATAGCTTATTCCTCACGACAATTGAAGACACAGGAGCGGAACTACCCGAATCGTGACCTGGAGTTAGCGGCAATCGTGTTTGCACTTAAGATCTGGAGACATTACCTATATGAGGTACGTTGTTAAGTTTCACCGACCACCAGAGTTTGAAATACCTTTTCTCACAGAAGGATCTGAATTTGAGACAGGCAAGGTAGCTAGAATTTTTAAAAGACTACGATGTCCATTTCCAGTACCATCCCAGAAAGGCCAACGTAATAGGAGATGCGTTGAGCCGTCGACCGTACCCAGCACCCAGCTGCTTGCTAGCACTTTTGCATGGACTGTGTGAGGAATTTCGGAAGTTAGAACTTAGTGTGATCATCCCGATGGTTAAACCTATACTTTGCGCCTTGGAAGCACAGCCGACGCTCATAGAAGAGATCCGGGTAGCCCAAACTACGGACCCCCAATTCGAACGGATCAGAGAGGAAATGTTGATGGGAAAGGCACCCGAGTTTATAATTCATGAAGATGGCACCATTCGGTTTCATAATCGGGTGTGTGTACCAATTGTAGAAGCACTTAAGAAGAAAATCTTAGACGAAGGTCACAATACTCTACACTTGGTACACCTTGGTGAAATAAGCTGTATAAAGACCTAAAGTAGACATTTTGATGGAGTAACATGAAACAGAAAGTGGTCGATTACGTGGTAAAGTCCCTAACTTGTCAAAGGGTGAAGATAGAACATCCACGACCAGTGGGACTCCTACAACCCCTGGAAGTCCCCGAGTGGAAGTGAGACTCGGTATCCATGGATTTCATGGTGGGTCTACCTTTGACTCAGTGGAAGAATAACGCGATCTGGGTTATCGTGGATAGGCTCATAAAAACAGCGCACTTTATAGCCATGAGAAATACTTAAACCCTGGACCAATTAGCTCAAGCACATCTCGAGTAGATAGTGTGACTACATGGGGTACCTGGCTCTATTGTGTCAGATCGGGACACTAGGATTTAGTCGAGTTTCTAGTAGAAGTTACGGAAAGCATTTAGGACATTACTGCGTTTTAGTACTGTGTTATACCCAACTACGAATGGACAAACTGAACACACTATTCAGACCCTGGAAGATATACTGAAGGCATGTGCTTTAGACTTTAAGAAGGTATGGGACGAATAGCTGTCGCTGATCGAGTTCTCCTATAATAACAGCTACCACGCTAGTATTGGGATGGCACCGTATGAGGCTCTGTATGGGAGAAGGTGCAGAACTCCGCTTTGTTGGCCAGAGATCGATGAAGCTTTGACTATAGGACTGGAGTTAATTCAAGCCATCACGGACAAGATAAGAGTAGTCCAAGAACGAATGAGGGTCGCTCAGAGCCGCTAGAAGAGCTACGCCAACAGAAGCGTGAGCCCGTTGAGTTTCAGGTGGGAGATTAGGTGTTTCTCTGAGTTTCCCCAACCAAGGGAATCACGAGATTCGACATGGCAGGAAAGCTCAATCCAAGGTATATTGAGCCGTACCCGATTTTGCACAGGGTTAGAGAGGTGGCGTATCACTTGGAACTACCACCGAAATTGCCAATGGTACACAACGTGTTTTATGTGTCATAATTACGAAAGTACATCCCTGACCCTTCTCATGTAATTGAACCCGACCCAGTGCAATTCCAAGAGGATCTGTCTTATGAAGAGCAACCCTTGCAAATCCTAGACTGAAGGGAGAAACAACTTCGCAAGAAAGTGGTACCATTGGTGAAGGTCCGTTGGGCCAACCATGAGATGTCAGAGGCGACCTGGAAATCGGAACAGGAGATGCAAGATAAATACCCTCATTTATTCGTATGAGCAGGTGCGTATCAAGTTTTGGGGACGAAACTTCTTAAGGGGGGTAGAATGTGAAACTCTGAAAATTTATTTTTGATGTGGACCGACCTATTGTTCCTTCCGAGTCAATCCAAGTCAAATGAGAATTATTTTGTTTTTCCTTCTTTCCTTTTTCACGAAATATTTCTTTTCCCAAAAAAAAGATATTTTTTAAAAAAAACTTTAAATAGTCGGCCTTTTCCCCCCTTTTATTTTAATTCACTCTTTTTTCCCCCTTAACCCATGCACACCCCCACCCTAATCCCTCTTTCTCTACTTCTCTCTCTAGCCTCCCTCCCTACCCTAGCTCTCTCCCTCTCACACACCACACAGCCACTGCCCCAGCCACAACCTCAGGACGCTGTTGCCACCGCCCAGCCACCAAGTCGCCACCCTTGCCTCCTCTCTCCCTCTTGGTGGTAAGTGGGGTGCACCCCCATGCACTCCATGCATGAACACCTCAAACTTTTGAGGTTCTTTCAAAATTTCGTGGTTTTTTTTTGTGGGATTTTGAGTATGGAACATTGAATTTGTTTTTGTGTTTGTTTTTTTCAGAATTAAGGCACTAAGAATACAACACTTAAATCGTTTCTCTCTCGAATTTACATCAAGGTGAGTAGTTCACGACATTTCATGTTTAGGTTATGAAATTTAAAGGTTTCTTGACTTGGATGACTTGGGGAAAGGGTGAAAGTGGTTAGGAATCATGGATAGGGGGTCACGGGACTTAGTAATGTGTTTATTAATGTTAAAAGATTGGATTTAGGGATTGAAATTGGTAGATTGATGCCACTGGTTAGGGGGCAGAAAGTGATACATATTTAAAAAATTATACCCGTTAATCTACTGGTCTAAAAATCATCAAATTTGGAGGATAGATAGGCCAAGGCATCCTCTCTGCTACGCCTTTCAAATAAATGGATTTTGATGTGTATCGAAAGAGTTATGGTCTATTTATTGGAGACTATCCGGATTGGGATAGTCAAGGATAGTTTGTATATTTTAGGGTGTTTGGCCTAGATACTGAGAGAATTAGCAAAAACTTAAAATACGAAAGTGGTAGAGGACAAGCTCCTCTTTCTAGAATGGGCAAGAATTTGAGTTTTGGATGTCAGGTGTGAAAGTTATGGGGCTAGAAAATTGTGTTAGGGAATCCGGGTTGGGTTTGCTGGGCTGAAAAGTGGGCTGCAGCTATAGCTATTTTGAAAATTCACCCAGGGTGGGTCGGTGAGCCACAAATCGTCAAATTTTTAGGGTGGATGCCTTGGGATGTTTCGTATAACCTTCTTTTGGAATCAGGCCGATTGGGGTAGCATGGCCCAAGTTATAACCAGTTCACTCTGGACTATGGAAATTAAGACAATTAGTGATACCGCTAAAATAAGTGAGAAAACGACTTAGTTCAGGATGGAATCGGGCAAAACCCTGAACATGACTAGGGCAAAGGATGGCTTAGAGTTTCCAGTTTGGACCAGAAAATTTAAATTAGACATCGGGACCAGAAGTAATGCCCTATGGAATGGGCCCAGATTCTGGTCGAATCTAGACCCTAGTTTTAGCTTGAATTGGCGGCTCTAAAAGCACGGGTAAAATTTTATATAATTGTTAGAAGCAAGAAAAAGGCCAGGGGTATAATTTATTTGAGTTTAGACTGAGTGTGGCTATATGTTGGCCCAGGTACGGAGCAATAAGTTCAGAATAGTAACCACACCCATAACTTGTACGGTATCTCGTTAACAATCATGCCCTAACCCTTCCCCGTGTTGTTTAAAATCGTGTGTGCATTAAATATGGTAAGAACTGTCCTATTTACTAATTTAGAGGAACAATAGCATGAGTTAACTAAATGTGACTCTGTAGCAGAATCTGTATGACGTGGTATGCTATGAAATTGAGACCTGGTCATATTTTGTTGGAAATTCCTGATTTACTGCTGTGGTGTTGTCATTGGGGGGAAGTGCAGAGACTGAATGAACTTCTTATGCTAAATCGATCTCTAATAAGGAGAAATGAAATCAATAATTGGAAAGACTGAGTTAGGTGAGATTTGATCTAACTGTGTTGATTGAAGGCCATTAGCCTCCCTCAGGAAACTAGTGCATGCATGTGAGCGACCATGAATTCTGCAGGGACGTGAATCAGGTTAGCGGTAACCATCCCTGTTGGTGGTAGGTTAGGAAATGGCTAAGCAGTAACTGCTTGAGTAGCGGTAGACCAGGAACGAGTTAAGTAGCTGCGTTGAACTGAAGCGCAGGCCATGAGACCTAGCGGGGTTACTCACCTAAAATCTGATTGTTGTGTTTTGAATCATAAATTATGAATTTACATCTCTGAGAGCTGGTAACCATGGAAGGCAATGTTAATGAGAAGTGTGTCTTGGGAGTTCTGTTCTTTCCCCTACCCCTTAAAATATTTGTGCACGTAGTTGACTGTTAGGTGTAATTGTTTACTGAGTTTATCTCACTTTTATAAAATATTTTGTTTTCAGGTGATTCAGTTATGCATGGGACTGGAAAACTAAAAGTATAGCAAGGCCCAAATGCGTGAGTCAACGAAGATGGAGGTTTAGTTGTTAAGACAAAGTTTACTATGAATATTGGTTTTGATTTAGTAGATGTTGCTAGTATTTGAATAATGTGAAGATTGAAGTATTATTAAGGATTATTGCATTAATTATTATTTTGATATCCAGCCTGGTATTTCCAAGAAGAAAATACGACGGTAACACTTCAATTAGGTTCCACTGTCATATAGGATAAAGATTAGTAAATAAGAAATGAAATTAGAACTTCGGGGTGTTATAATATATATATATATATATATATATATATATATATATATATGTATATTGAGTATGTATGTATGTATATATATATAATAATAATATGTATAGATATATATATTATATATATATATATATATATATCTAATATATAATATATATATATATATATATATGTATATTCATTCTCTACGATGCAAACATTGAATCGAAAATTTGAACATATTTGGGTACTATAATAATTAATACTTGACTTTTGTTTTGCAAGGCCCAACAAATCAGGGGGCGATATATAATTAAAATGCATCAACTTTTAGAAATGATTTAGCAGTAAGGTACATACATATTTTACGTCTATATAGTCAAGATTCAATTTTTTCTCCAGTGTGTACGTAAATTTACCAACTTCCCCTCGCTTAAAAAAATACAGAAGTCAATACTACAAAATTGAGAAGTTTAATTAGGTGATTAATTAAAAAACTTATCTCATTTATGTTAAGATTATATATTATATAAATTCAACCTCTTGGTTTTTCTGTCCAATCAAAAAATTCTTAGTTTTCTTACATCCAATCAAAAAAATTTTAGTCTTCTTACATATATCGAATGAGATATTTAGAGTATTATTTGTAGAAAATTTTTATTTATTTTTAATTTATTCAATTTTATCCACTTTGTTTGTAATATTAATACATATTTATATTAAATTTTTACTATTTAGATACCCCTGTAAGCTCACAGACACAAACTAGTCATAGCAATAACAAAATTGTTAATTCTATAGAAAATGACAAATAGTTAATCACTTAATTTAGGTAGAACATAAAAATCAAAATTTTAAATTTAATTCGAAACGTGTCATTACAAAAGCAGATGCATGGCGAACCCAAACGGTTCTCGATCGGCCTACCGGTACACTTCCCTCCAATCGCATTGCTGACAAAACGGTGACCCACCCCCATATCCACGCTCACATCACATGCTCAAACCTCAAACCTCAAACCTCAAACTAATCGCACCGCACTCCTCTTGAGTCTTGCCTCTCAATTCTCATTCGTCCCTTCCAAAATCCCCTACTTGATGACGCCACTTCCGAAAGCGAACGACACCTCCTTCATCCCTCATATAACCCCATCATTCTTTCGCCAACCCTCCCCAACTCAATTGATTCCAACCCCAACACCACCAACCACCACCATGTCTTCCTCCTCTGCCATCACTCCTCCTCCCCAACACTCCTCCCCCTTCCTCCACTGCCTCAACACCTTCCCCCCGTCTCCCTCCGCGGCCGTCCTCCGTCGCGCTACGTCCTCAACCTCCCCATCCGACGTTGTCGCCCTCTACCACGCCCACTCGCCGGGCCCAAACCAGTGCTGCTCCGCCGTGGTTCAGGATATCCGCGCCCCAATCGACACCGTCTGGTCGGTGGTCCGCCGATTCGACGCACCGCATATCTACAAGCACTTCCTCAAGAGCTGCCATGTCATCTCCGGCGATGGTGACGTCGGCACGCTTCGGCGAGTGCGCGTGATCTCTGGCCTCCCCGCCGCCACCAGCGACGAGAGGCTTGAGATCCTGGACGACTGCCGCCGCATCATCTCCTTCTCCGTCGTCGGCGGCGATCACCGCCTTTCCAATTACCGATCCGTGACGTCACTCCACCGCGGGAAGGACGATAGCAGCACCATCGTGGTGGAATCCTACGTTGTTGACACACCCGCGGGTAACACGAAGGAGGAGACATGCGTTTTTGTGGATACCATCGTCAGGTGTAATCTGCAGTCCCTGGCTCAGATCGCCGAGAATCTGGCTCGAGGAGAGAGGAGGGAGGAACAACTCAACAACTCGTAGATTCTCTCCCTTCACGTGTTTGTGATGCGTCGTCGTTTTGGTGTATGCGGTTACAATGCGTGTTACAGCTTAGAAGACGGTGGATGGAGGCGCGGATGGACGACTGAAGACAGGTGCGGTGATCTGGGGACGGGAGATATTTTGGTGTGATGTGTTTAACAATTGAAGAAAAATTGTGTCAATTTAAGATTATATATACAGCAAGTACTCGGTGCTGTGTACATAGTCATGCAGTAGTAGGCTTTTAAGTATGTGAATGTGGTGTCGTGTTCCGCATTGCCACAATTTGTTGTCCCCTTTGTTTCTTACTTTCTTTACTTGTATCTTAGTATGGCTCAAAACCACCATTTTTAAAAATTTAAAAAAGCTATTTGTGGTATTTAGAACACTCTCATCAATTTGTTTTTGTTAAGAGAGAAAAGAGGTTAGAGTTGCATCCTTCATTCTTTGCACTGCTGTGGAGTATGGCCGATACAATTTCGTTTTTATTTTTTTTCCCCCTTCGGATAGGGGGGCTGGGGATGGGGTTTGAAAGGATATCATTTGACACAATTTGAAATGTGTTTATATGAGTAGTAATTGCATTGTCAAAGTACATCTTTTTCCTTGCGTTTTTTTGGGGTTGGGGGGTGTTGAGCAAGGAGGCTTATTGGCCCATTTGATGATGTAAGTGAATGAATTTGTCTAAATTTTAGGTAGTAATTATAAAAAGTAAATTAATAAATATTTTGTTACAAGATTGTTCTTTAAGTATTTCATTTTACTCTGAAAATTATATTATCATCTATTCAATTTTAAGAAATTGTAATTTGAATATATAATGGTGTTGCCACTTGTAAGTTCTACTAAATCACCCATTTTTTATAAATTTTTACTATTATAAAATTTTGCATATAATGTGTGCTCATAGATAGGGTTGATATGATTAGAAAGTTATTTATACTTGTCCATAGGTAACAAATCTTAAAGTTTCACAAGTCATAATCACATGCAACTATTGAGAATTGGTGATTTTGTCACATAACATATTAATTTTGGCAAAAATAAAATATTTAAGAAGGGTCTTGAAGCAAGTCATATATCATTACTCTTTTAAAAAATTTAGAAACTCTATGCCTACTAATAAAAAAGTATATTAATATATTGTAATTAGTTCTTTATTTTTAATCAAATAAACCTCCTATTTTTTAAGAAGATGTTTTGTCCCTAGTTACGCCATATAATGCTAGTAAACATTTGGTATCCATTTTGTTAGTACATTTAGAATATAGTAACATTTCGGTATCCATTCGCTAGTACATTTACAAAGGTCGTAAAAAATGTTACAAGTTAAACTAATTAACGTTCACTCTGTTCTTTGTGTTTTCAAGTCGTCATACAAGACTACCTTATGTGATAGTTGATATGCCGCATACATTACTAGGAAGGTCATTAGTTGTCATGAGCCGACATCATAATCACATCCAGTAAACAGTACTTAGGCGATGATATATATTTTACTATAAGACACTTTTTATCTTAATATAAATTGGTATATTATATGGTTTAAAATCTTCACATTTTCAATAATTATGATTAATTAACAAATGTAAACATATAGCATTTGTCGACTATGCTGACGAGTTCAAATGACACCCTAAATGGATCAATGATATCCTTTAATACATATTATACACGTAATTATATAATTGTGAAAAATTGTGAGTAAAAAGATAATTTTACGTAATTTATAGGTGTTAATAACGTTCTACTATTTACTTATACCAATTTTTTTCAATCTAATATATGATAATATAATTTTGAAGCAAACACAAGGCACTTAACAAATTTCTCATAGCAAGATGTATATAATTTTACAATACATTTTATGAGATAATGTCACATGAGACGGATAGTTTTCTAATTCCTTACTTGCTCCGGATGCTTCATGCACACCAAAAGTTAAACAAGGAGTCGAGAAAAATCTACCGCCATATCACTCATTATGCTAAGACTATATATGCTGAGTTGTTCATCGATCTCAAGGCAACTAACACATCTGATCAAAGTTCATCGGTGTACATGTAACTTTTTTTTTTTTTTTTTTTTTGGCTGGTCTTTGACATCTATTTTATCATAGTTGATTTATTATTTTCCAATAAAAAGGTGGAAAGCTCACTATGCATGTTAGCCTAAACAGATACATCATACATATGATTCTAAATTTCATGAAATACGAGAACAACAATTACCAATAATTTTCTAATTAAATGAATTTTTTTCGGTGTTAACATTAAACTAAATTTTACATTTACATAATTCCACATTTTGCAACTTTTTTCTAAATTTCCCACTGCCCAAATTTTGAATATTAAATGGCTTTCATTTTTCCAACTTTCATGTTTCTAATTTCAAATATTAAAATCTTCATATAGTAACTCAAACCAAACAATATGAAATATCCTACTGAAAAGTGACATGTTTTTAATATAGATTCCACATATCGCCGTTAGAACATGTTAATGTATACAACCACAGAATCCACCCTTCATCTCCCATTCTTCCATTTTGCTTTTAAAAAATATTTAAGATGTTATGTGATTCACATAGATTAAAAGCATATTTTACATTGGAATTCCCCTGTATATTTCCTAAGCTATATAGGAAGGCATCAACTCACACATAGAAACTCATTTGACCTGATATATGTTGTAATTTCTTAGCAAGTGCACTTTGCTCTTTTTCCTTTTTCTAAAGGGAATAAAATTCAAACTTTTACAAAATATCATGCATAGCATTTCAGGCACCACATAAAAGGTCAATCAATTATTGTCCCCTTTTTTGGGGCCAAACACTAAAAATGGTTTAGTTATGCCCTGTTCTTTTCATTGGTAAATTTTAATATATCGATTTTAACCCATTTCAACTCACTTCATGAACTTTAATAGAAAATACCAACTTCAACCAATTTCAACTAACTTTAATCAACTTCAACCCACTATTTTAACCAACTTCTTCCTATCATATAAAAAATATACCAATTTTAACAAACTTCAACCCACTTCAATAAAAAAAATACCAACTTTATTTATTTTCCAAACCCTATTTTTCAACGAAAAGAACAGACCCTTACATTAAAACTTCATTTTGAGGGAGGGCGAGTATTAACTATTCCTCCCTTGCCTTTTCAAGATACATGCCGATTCTAATGACGTCTATTATCTTATCAATTAGTTCACCATATTCTTATTATTATCGTGGTCTTCCAATATTCTAAAAGAAAATGAAAGTTATTAAATTAAAATGGAACTAATATACACTCAGTGGGATCTATGAAGAAGATGAGATAATCAAACAGAAGAACGTCTGCAATTTAACCTTTACTTCTCGCGGTGTAAGTGCAACTTGACCCTTTTTCCCGCCCTTTTTTTTTTTTTTTTAATAAAAGCTGTTCTAGGGGAAAAGAAAAGGGAAAAGGGAGAAAGAAAAAGGGGAGATATGATAAAATCATCGTAGAATGAGCTATATGTCCTCGTCTGTGGTCACTATCTCATATCATCATCAGATGGGGAAGGTTGCTGATGTTACTGTTTGTTTGTAATATAATAACAAATCAGATCATTTAAAATACTAGCTTGCAACTTGCATGTTGCCTACCTCTCTCTCCGTCCTATTGGCTCGTAGCAAAAATTGAAAGAAAAGGACTTCAAAAAGCAGTGCAAGTTGCACGTCAGTACTTCCATCCTGAGGTTATAAATTCTGATATAATATAGCTAGCTTAGAGAAATGAAGCTTATTTTTTAGAAACAGATATTCGTAAATGTCTTATTTCATCTTAAGATAATATATTTTATAATTTTAAATCATCAAATTCTCAATGATTACATTTAATTATAAATTTTTAAACTTAAGTATGCATCAACTATCAATTCTGCCTGTAAGACATGTGATACCTATAGTTTAAAAATGTAATTAATTATAGATAAAAAGATAATTTTATATTATTTATGAATTGTAATATGCTTTCATTATTTGATTATACCACTTGTTTAATTTAAACACTTTGTAATATATTTTTAAATTAAAATAATATATTTAGAAAGTATCTTATAATAAGAAATTTATTTATTTATTTGGTAATTTTATATACAAATAGCTGGTGGAGGAGTAAAGCGGAAGTTACGGCAAGTGGGAGAATGCGACAACGCAAGTTGCAAATAGTAAGGAAGAGGAATAGATATTGAAGGGATGGGCGGATGGCTTTTCATGATTATTTCCTGCCGCTAATTTGAGTGTTGACGAGTTGTCTTTGTTGTTGCATCTGTGCCTTCTTCACGCAATCACGCTACCTTTTCTCTCTCTCTCTTTCATGGTTTCTTCATGTCAAGTGAGAGAGAGAGAGAGAGAGAGAGAGAGTACACAGAGAAAATTGTGTAGAGGTGGGATGTTTTGTTCTACCGTTACCTTCTTCTGGTCGTTGGAATTTCCTGCTCCTCAGATTGTGCATGTCCACATGCTAATTCTTTTTTTCTTTTCGTGATTTTTGAATTTTAATTATGATCTTCTTCGGCCCCTACCCTAACTAAGCATATTAATATCAATTCAAGGAATTGAAGGATGTCATACCTCATTTATGATTTCAAATTAAATGCACTTACTACATTTAGAGAGTAGGAATACTTATTGGGTCGAATTTGAATGAAATAGATTAAAATTAACACTAGATGACAGATAAATGTATAAAAAGAAATATGCATTGACAACTAAACAAAAAATAGCTAATTTTAACCGAGATCAATTAAGAACTGAATTACAGTATTACATACACCATACCGACTTGAATTGAATAATTTTTAAGCATTTTTTTAGATAATCAAACTTCAAGTTTGAGTTTGTGGTTCTTGCGAGTATGAGTCGGATTGAATTACGTCAAAATCTATGGTTATCAAGTTTTGAGATCAAGTATCAGTTTTTTTGGG
>JAKOGI010003917.1:0-38524 GCA_029747015.1 Carnegiea gigantea
AGGTATCTCCTTGATAATGCATCTGCACCTTGGTTTAACTTGCCAGACTTATGCTTAATAGTGAAGTGGAATGATTGTAGGAATTCAACCCACTTGGCATGGCGTGAGTTAAGTTTATGTTGGCCCTGAATATACTTCAGTGCCTCATGATCCGAATGAAGTATAAACTCACTAGCTACCAAGTAATGACTCCAATGCTCTAGGCACCGAATGATAGCATAGAACTCCTTATCATAGGTGGAGTACTTTCTTCTTGAATCACATAGTTTCTCACTAAAGAAGGCTAATGGCTTGCCTTCTTGAGTCAAAACTCCACCAATTCCCACTCCTGATGCATCACACTCAACTTCAAAAATCTTCACAAAGCACGGCAAAGCAAGAACCGGTGCTTGAGTAAGTCTCTTCTTTACTTCCTCGAAGGCAGATTGGGCCTTAGGATTCCATTGGAACGAGGAACCCTTGAGCACTTCGGTCATAGGGGACATGATGGTGCTGAAGTTTCGAATAAATCTTCTATAAAATGAAGCCAAGCCATGAAAACTTCTAACATCATGTATACTTTGTGGTTGAGGCCAAGTACGAATAGCCTCGATCTTCCCTTCATCAACCTTTATGCCTTCACTTGAAACAATGTAACCTAAGAATGTAACCTCATGAGTAAAGAAGGTACATTTCTTAAGATTACCATATAACTGCTCACGTTCAAGGACATGCATGATCTGATGGAGATGATCTTGATGTGCCCGCTCGTCCTTAGAATAAATGAAAATATCATCGAAGTAAACCACCACGAATTTACCAATAAAGGGCTTGAATACTTGATTCATCAGCCTCATGAATGTACTAGGAGCGTTGGAAAGACCGAATGGCATAACTAGCCACTCATATAACCCTCCCTTGGTTTTGAATGCAGTCTTCCATTCGTCTCCTTCTCTTACTCTTATCTGGTAGTAACCCCTTCGAAGATCAATTTTGGAGAAGACGGTAGAGCCATGTAACTCATCCAGCATATCTTCAAGTCTAGGTATGGGATACCTATACTTGATGGTGATTTTGTTGATGGCTCGGCTGTCCACACACATGCGTTGACTACCATCCTTCTTCGGTACCAATAAGGCAGGAACGGCACAGGGACTCAAGGACTCACGTACAAGTCCCTTTGAAATCAATTCTTCTACTTGCCGTTGGATCTCCATAGTCTCCTTTGGGTTCATTCTGTAAGCTGGCTTATTTGGAAGCATTAAACCAGGAATGAGATCTATGTGATGCTGAATGTCCCTTTTAGGAGGTAATCCTGAGGGGATTTCTTCGGGGAACAAGTGACAGAAGGTTTGTATGAGTGATTTGGCAAATGGATGGGTTGGTAATGGGGATTCTGGTTCATCTTGCATGGTTAGAATCCACTCCTTAAAAGCCTTGAACTCATTATTCGAAGCCCTTAAAAGAGTTTCACTAAAAGTAAGTAAGCAACCAGAATGTTCAAGTACTTTTGTGGGTTTGTTTTTGAGGATTTCGGATGGTGATAATGGTTTGAGAGTAATCTTCTTGCCTCCTTTAGACAAGGAGTAGGTATTCATGAAACCATCATGGGTCACCTTTCGGTCATACAACCAAGGCCTTCCCAATAATACATGACATGCATCCATAGGTATAACATCACACCAAAGTTGGTCTTGATAGTTCTTACCAATGGATAAAGAAATAAGGCACCGTGAATTGACTTGGAGTCCTTTGTTTTGATTCAGCCATTGTATGTTGTAAGGATGGGGATGGGCCGTGGCTTGTAAGCCTAACTTTTCAATCATGGCGAGGGACACCACGTTCGCACAGCTACCACCATCAATAATCAACGAGCATACCTTGCTTTGAACCGTGCACCTGGTGTGAAAGATGTTTTCTCTTTGTTCATCTTTGGTGCTCTTTTGACCGTTCAAGACTCTCCTCAAAACCAGCATTTCTCCTTCATCAGCTTCCTCCTCAACTTCTTCTTGACTCTTTTCATGAACTTCTTCAGTTTCATCCTCATTCTCATCTTCAACCTCTTGCTCATCCACAGCTCTCCATTCGGCTAGAGTGATTACTTTACGGTTGGGGCACTCCGAAGCAATGTGACCTAATCCTTGGCACTTGAAACATCTCCTAGTGCTCATTGGATTGGGATTTGGTCGAGTAGGGGGTGCTGGAGCCTTTTGTGGTGCTTGGGTTCTTTGTGGATTGGAAGGAAAGGGATTTTGTGGCTTAAGAGTTGGTTGGGAACTCCCCTTGTTAAAAGGTTGGTTCCGGGTTGGAGGTTTCTGATATGAAGGTTTAAAAGTTTGTTTAGCCTTCTTTTATTGCTCAACTTTGTGAGCAAGCACACAAACTTCATCAAAAGTGGTATAAGCTTGAAGATCAACAACATTAGAATACCTAGGATCAAGTCCTCCTAAGTACCTGACAATTGTTTGCTCCTCGGGTTCTTGAAGATCACACTTGATTGAAAGCTTTTCAAACTCCCTAGTATATTCTTCAACACTTAGATTGCCTTGACTCAGATTATGAAGTTGTGAATAACAATCTTGGACATACGTGGGGGGTAAGAATCTAGCCTTCAACTTGGTTTTCATTTTCTCCCAAGTCCTGATTTTAGTCTTACGTTCCCTAACTCTTTTAGCACACAAGTTGGTCCACCATAAAGAAGCATACTTACGTAGGCTTAATGCCACCAACTTGACTTTCTTTTCTTCTGGAACGTCTTTGTATTCGAATACCCTCTCCACAGTGTGCAACCAGTCCAAGAAGTCTTCTGGATCAAGCTTGCCTTCATATTCTGGAATCTCAACTCTAAAATCATTAGAGTTACCTTGTCCTCTTGGCTCTTGTCGTGGTCTTCTGAGTGACTCTTCATCACTTGAGGATTCAAGGTTGTGACTAAGCACTTGCTCTCGGCCTTGTGAAGCAAAATAGGATGGTTCTTCATTGAACCTTTGCTTTTGCTTGAGAAAAGTACCCAACTGCTTGCGTAGGTACTCGTTCTGTGCCTTGAGTTCTTGATTAGAAGAAGTAATCTCATGATTATCCTTCAAAATGGCATCAAGCTTTTCTTCCATACTCATACTAGCACTCATGTTCGTGTTTGAGAAATGGAAAAGAAGGGAGTTTGGATGCGTGGATTCAATACCAGGCCAAAGATGAAACTCAGCTCTGATACCAAATATGATGCAAAGGGCAAGGGGTATGGTTATACACCTTAACCTCACACCAAGCAAAGGCTAAAACTTGAGATTGCTTACGGGTGGAAGTGGCACGGCCGTGTGTGGAGGCACGGGGACCCCGTGCTAACTTGCTGCCTTAAAGTACTAGAATGGCTTAGTTTTGCACGGTTTGGAAGCCTTTCAATTCTATTTGGTTTTCTTGGCTTTTGGTGAGTTTGATATGGGGGATTTGAATGTGAATGATGGTAGAGGAGTGGAATAATGAAGAGGAATGATGGATAGGCTTAGTGGAAGTAATGCCTTGAACAATCAAGCAATCAACTTCATTAAGGAACCGTGTGGAATGAACTGATTTGGGATCAAACTAAACCCTTGGATTGGATACAGAAATCACCACCAACCTTTGAGTTTAGGGCCCTTAAACTTGATTAAGATTCAGATTCACCACTTAATCTAGTTTAAGACTCACTTGAATACCACTTAGTTTGGCCTAAACTAAGATAAGCAAGCAAGGATTTGAGAGGAGGCTTTCAAAGCTCTCACTAAACTTTCATTCATCAAATTCTGAAGTGTTGTTTTGCTTGTGGCCGTGAGAGGCCTTACATAGGCAGCAAAAACCTCTAAGCTAAGCAAGCTAGCAAGCACCTTACTTTTCCTTCCTAGGAGGGAAAGGTATTAACTAGCTCCAATTGCCACGGTTAGAGCTAATTGACTTCAAGCATGCTTAAGGCTAATCAAAACACATCTAATCTTTCAAGGAAAGCAAGACAAATGATTATTACAACTTAATCAACTTGTCCCTAAGCTTAATCAGCAAAATAGGCAGCAAGTGGACATGTGAGCAGCCGAAAAGTGACCTCTCCCCTTTGCGGCTGACCAATGACATTCAAGGGACATCTTTCCTTGTCTCTTCATTCTCATTGGCTGATCTTTCCAAGGTTGCATCTGATGATGGTGTCTTGGGGTGTGTGCCCAGCCTTGGAGGGTGTATCAAGTCAGTGGATAGCAAAGAAACCCATCGGGAAGGGTATGCTTCAGCCGTGCTATCAGACCGGGTGCATTGGCAGATTTTCACCCGGTTTTAAAGCCAAGTTTATCCAAAGCAAAAATTGATATGGTTTAAGTTTTAAACGTGGGAAAGAAAGTTTAGGGTGTGTATAAACCACCCCATTCAAGAAATCAAGGTTAAACATGGATTAAGTAAGGTAATCACATGTAAACTTTTAACCGTGCAGGATTGAACTGATTCTGACCGATTAGGAAAAACGCCCTTGATCCTTCATCCTCTTGTAGCATGACTTGAACGCAATGCTTGGACTTGAAAGTTAACTTCCTGCGGATTCCAAAAATGCAAAAATATTGGCCCTAAGCCATGAAATGGCCTAAGAAATCATGTGCACAAAACCGGGCTTGTGCAGGCCGGTTGTGCCAGTTTCAGCTTCTTGCCAAAGGAGGGCTATCTTTTGAGTTTGAGACCGTGTTCTTGGTCGACTTGGACTTGTCACAACTTGATCATGGTCTTGGCTACGTGGCCCTCCATCATGTAGGTATTCTTTCGACCATCATGCATCACCCTTCTATCAAAGAGCCATGGTCGGCCCAAAAGAACATGGCAAGCATCCATAGGCACTATGTCACACCATATCTCATCTTTATATGACTTTCTAATGGAAAAAGTAAGCAAACATCGAGTAGTAATTTGCAAACCCTTACCTTGGTTGAGCCATTGAATGGTGTAAGGATTTGGGTGAGGTGTGACCGGAATCTTGAGTTTGTCCACCATGGTTTTTGAGGTCACATTAGCACAACTTCCCCCATCGATGATGAGAAAACACACCTTGCCACTCACGGTGCACCTTGTATGGAAGATGCTCTCCCTTTGCTCCATGTTGTCTTGAGTAGCAATCCCACTTAGAGCCCTTCTAATCACTAGTAGTTCCCCTTCATCTGGGCCCTCTTCTACCTCTTCCAACATTTCGGCCATGTACACCTCCTTTTCTTCTCCATTTTTCTCTTCCTCAATCTCTAGCTCCTCTAATGACTCTTGATATTCGGCTAGAGATACCATTCTCTTGTTTGGACATTCGGAAGCGTAATGTCCAAGACCTTGACAACGTAAGCATCGAACCTTACTAGGGGTTTTGATGGTGGCTTGGATGGAGTTTGTGGGGGGGCTGTTTGAGGGGGTTTCGGGTTTGGGGGTGGAGAAGGTTTTTGAGGAGTGAATGGAGGCTTTTGAAAGCCATAGGGCCGTGGGGTAGGCTTAGAGATGGGGTTCTTGCCTTTGAGCTTCTTTTGTTTTTCTCCCTTGTGAGCTAAAGCACTCAACTCATCAAGGGAGGTGTAGGGGTGCAATTCCACTACATGAGCAATTTGTTCATCAAGCCCACTTAAGTAACGAATCAAGGTTTGGGAATCATCTTCCCCCAAATCACACTTTAGAAGAAGTTGTTCAAAGTCCCTAGTGTACTCCTCTACACTCTTTGAACCTTGTCGGAGGTGGTGGAGTTTAAGGAAATTGTCTTGCAGATAGTGTGGGGGTAAGAACTTGGCCTTAAGTTTGGATTTCATTTGCTCCCAAGTCTTTATCTTACTTTTCCCCTTTCTCACCCTCTTGGACACAACATTAGACCACCATATGGAAGTATATTTACGGAGTTTCAAGGCTACTAGCTTTACCTTTTCGCTTTCCGGAATGTCCTTGTATTCAAATACTCTTTCCACCGTTTGAAGCCAATCAAGGAAGATGTCCAGGTCTAGTTGTCCTTCGAACCCCGGAATGTCGACTTTAAAGTCTCCAAAGCTTCGTCCCCTTGACCTTTGATGTCGTTGGGACCTTGGTGCGAGCTCCCCTTCACTTGAGTCACTAATGGGGTTGCTTCCCTCGGAGTCATCCGAGTCTTGATGCTTGCTTGAGCTCTTTGAACTCCATAAACCTCTCCTCTTCTCTTCCATAAGTTGCCCAAGTTGCTTTTGGAGATACTTTAGTTGAGCTTCTACCTCGGCTTTCTCCCTCAGGGCTTGCTCGGCCACTTGTTCGGGTGTGAGGCTAGAAGACATATCGGCTTTGGAAGGGAGGCTGAGTGTTTTGGGGCGGGGAGGGGTAGGCACGGTCGTGCTAGTAGGCACGGCCTGACCGTGCTGAGCTGTTGGCAAAGGTTGCCTGGGCTGGAATTGTGGCACGGTCGTGCGTATATGGCACGGTGTGCCCGTGCCAAGTCTCTGGTTGGGCACGGCTGAAATTTGTGGAGGATGTGTTTGGGCTGTTTTGTGTGTTTGGGTGTTTGGGATGTGTTTGGGCAAGGAAGCTTGGCCAAGAAAGATAGCCTAAGCTCTGATACCAAGTTGATGTATGCTTGCAATGAACACAACCCAAGCTTACTCCACCCTTGTTCTTGCCAAGGAAACTAAGGGAGGAAAGGGAGAGAGTGTAGAAGATAAGAGGAGAGTTGATAGAGCAAGCTCCTTTAAGAGATAATCCAAGAGGAGTCACCCTTGTTGGATACTTGGGGAATCCCCTTAGATCAATTAGGAATCACCACCTAATTGAGATAAAGGGACCTAGACACCACTTAAGTTGCCACACTTAAGATATAGACTAGGAATTTTGAGGGGAGAGTTTCTTTGAGAACTCACAAGCTTATGCATTCAAGTTGGTTGCAAAATGAAGGAACCAAGCTGCCTTTTAACAAGCAATGGCCGAGTTCCCTCTCTTCCTAGGCAGCAAATACAAAGCTAAGTACATGTGGGGAAGAGAAACACATCAAATCAGCCACTACAAGTTAAACACCTCACTACCTAGCTTAATCTACCTCATTAGGGTTATTATGCCTCCCAAATGAGGTGTCAAGCTTACAAAAGTCCTAGGTTGCAGCAAGATGAGTCATTCAGCAAGTGGGGATGCAAGTTGACAAGCAAAAGTCCAAGAAAAACAGCCCTTGTACCGGCTAGCAACAAACCGGGTAAAGGGATGTTTTGCTTGTCCTTTTGGCTAGATAAAACCTATGCAAGGGGGTGCTTTGGATGGGATTTGAACCCTTGACTTGATAAATATTTATGTCCCCTTTCATGCTGCAAAATTTCAGAAAGAGTGGACTTAAGTTGGTGGTCCAATTTCTTCCTTAATTCGGATGCTGCTGTTTTGGCGCCCAGCCTGCGCACTTGGAAAGATCTTGCTGATTGACTAACCAAACGACCTCCAAATCCTTTGCAACTTGTTTTATTGGATTCTTAACATCTTAAACTTAAAGAGAGGGGGCAAGGCAGTCATTCATCCTATAACACCCCCAACCCCTAGGCCAGAAGCGTTACGCTTTCCTAACTTCTTACTTAAATCCTGGGACGAAGTGGGCAGAGTTCCCCCTAAAAACTGACCATTTTCAGGCTAAAAGCCTTACAATAAGTCCCTGTAAATCAACGGAAGCGCAAACATTTGAAACATAGCTCAATGGCCACACGCCGGAGTTCATAATTCAACGAGCCACTCGCTCGGAGTACACCAACCAGATTGATTCATGAATAAAGAAGAAATGGAGGATACAACTTAATGGTTAACAAAACCGGAGTATTAAGATTTACATCCCAAAACATAGCTAAATTAAGCCAACAAGACATCTAACTAACTTGATGGTTCGCTCAAACGGCCGTACAGAGCGACCTGTATCATATGCATTACATGAACTAGAATAACCGTTTACAGACCTTTATAAACTAAGAGTGCATTACATGACTTCATTAAACACGTAAGATCTCTTCAAATGAGCACATACGACGCCTTGTAAGCAACAATAGGTTCCTTCTGGACTTATCTGACTCAACTTCTTCCTGTCAGAAAGAAAATCTGGGGAAAAGGGGAAAGAGTAATGGGATGAGCAACCACACGCTCAGTGAGTGTCCCCCAACCCCCCCTTAAAAGCAAAACCGTTGCACGCAATACTATCTTTACTAGTCACATACCACGTTTCCATACTTTACTATCATAATAGATATTCATAGAACCTTTATGGAAGGGTCACTAAACATAAACTTCACTTCGACCACCCAATCATATTTCTAGGTTCCTCAACGACGGAGTTCTTTACTAGCAAGCAGTTAGGCATGTGAGTATCGAAGGCTAAGTGTAAGGATCTTTTCTTTTCATAACATAACTTCCTAATACTCCATTTGAACTACACATGAACCCTCAATCATATGATGTGTATATAAGGTTATCCCTTTTCATAAATACACTTTTCTTAGCATTTCATTCATATGATATACATATCACACACATAAACACATATCAACGTTCATTCTTTTAGGAAGAGACGCCTTCATTCATAGAATTTTTAACGTGCTATAACTTTCTTTCTCATCTCATACACTTTAAATCAGACAGGTTTGAAATGGATAAGGATGATGCCACATAAGATTAGAATCCCGTTCAACCATATTTAAGAATCATTCATAATGCATCCATTGACAACTTTCCTTTAATACATAGGCTAAGAATCCACATTCATCATATTTAAGAACATTTTCTTTAAATCGGCAATGAAACTTTCTTTGAACATTGAAAGCATTTCATAACCTTGAGGTTCTCAATCTTTTGAAAGAGTTTACATTTCGCATTCGTCGTAAAACGACCCTTGTATACATTTCATATCCATTCCATGTGGCCTCTTTGGGCCCATAAAACATTCTTTTTCTTTAAAACATATAAAATGGCAAAGGCCAATTGCTATTCTTAACTTAGTACGAAAGTATTTCTGGCATAAGATCATTACAGGGTGCTGATTGGGTGAGAACTATTCTCGACCCCATAATGAGACCTAACGCTCACGCTTAAGCTCTTACTCCCGGGATGGCTACATATAACATATCGGACCATTATATTAGCCCTCGTCAGGGCCTCTAGGGTTTATCCGGACTTATCCCCTAGGTTAACATACATCATATCATATTGTCCGCAGCACATTATCTTAGCCACTTAAAGCGTATCGGCCATAGCGGCTAGTAATTTTCCGTTTCAAACAATAAAGTCATTCGACGTATAATTTCCATCTCCCTTTTGTTAAGAACGTTTTAGGAATTCCTTCCAAACATTATTTAAATAGCTAAAATAGGCCATAGCTCGTTACTAGACATGGCTATTATTCATTTAAAACACATGAAGAGTCATTTGCTAAAACATCACCCTTCCACACACATGTCACATTTTAAACATATAAGGAAAAGGGAATACACATATCACATTTAAATACTTCGTAATCATTTCAACACAATGAGCCACACATGGCCTCGCAATCCACACGATTGCGGTAATTTCACACCCCGAACTCCCTCCTCACAAGCACCGTACCACAGGACCTCGAACGCTCATGATTCTTTCCTCAAACCATCAAACTACCAACTCGATTCATCGATTTATTAATCACAACATATTATCATATTAGCTTATGAAAAAGGGAGTGAACTTTAGGCCCTTACCTGAGCAACCAACACCATTCAGCGGTGCGTTACAACAAGCGTTCATATGGCCACATTTATTCATGAATCGACAATACTTTATTCAATAAATCAAACATAATTTGATTCTAAACATAACCGATACATTTCGAGTAACTTTCCTAAGCATGAATGTGCTAAAAAAAGGGTTCGTATTAAAGCTAAACATATTTTAATAGCTTCAAATTTAATTCGTTTACATGCATTAGCTAGGTTAACTCGAATTGAAGCTAAACATGTTTATATAACTTCGAGATTAATTCCTTTAACACGCAATAACTAATCCACTTGATTCGAAACTAAACACATTGCATTAACCTTGAAATTAGCTCATTTCACGCATTGGTTAATTAATTCGAAGGGAAGCTAAGGATGTTAACGCACCTTCGATTTTAATTCTTTTTTATACATTAACTCACTAACTTGAATCGATACTGAACACGTTAAACTAACTTCATTTGTAATCCTTTTTCATGCAGCAACTAATTAACTTGAATCGATGCTAAACATATCAAACAAACTTCGTTTCTAATTCCTTTTTAAACAATAACTCATTAACTCGAATTGAAACTAAATACGCTAAATTCATTTCGATTTTAATTCCGTTTTTAAACAATAATTCTTTAACTCGAATCGAAGCTAAATATATTAAAATTAACTTCGATTTTGATATCTCAAGCATGATTTACATTCATGGACTCGAATTGATGCTAAACACATTTAATTTACTTCGAATTAACAACTCAGGCATGATTTACGTTTATTCATTCGAATTGAAGCTAAACGCACACAATTCGCATTAATTTACAATCTTAAGCATCCACTAACTACATGCATTCGAATAAATGCTAAACGCATATAATTCACTTCGAATTACAATCTCAGGCATCAATCAACCAAATGAATCGAACCTAAACATGAATAGCTAATTTCTTGACATTTTTAACAAATTTAACAAACCCTAACTTGACATGCAACATCAATCTGCTAAAAATCAATTTCGAAAATAATAATAACTTAGGAGGCGAGAACACCCACCTCGATTTCACGCTAGATACACGCAATTTAGCTTGAATTGAGGCCAAAAATCGAACACCAACAGTCTGCCCTTCGCGCGTGACTCGGGTAGCCCGAACCCCAAAACCCTAACTTGCGTTATGGTAGCGGTTGGGGTTGTCTGGGGTCGAATTCGACCCCCAGATTTAGAGGGGAGGCCGAATCCGGTGTGGGTGACCGGATTCCGGCACGTGGTGGCGGAATTGGGCGTGGCTGATGCGTGGGTTTCGAGTTGGCTCGGTTGTGTGACGTGGGGAAGGAGGATTGGTGGTGTTTGGGTGGCTGGCGATGCATGGGTGAGGTCGGATGGCTCCTTCTCTCGCCGGCGACACATGACGGCCGGCGGTGACGCCAGGCGGCTACCGGTGACCCGCGAGAGAGAGAGAGAGAGAGAGAGAGAGAGAGAGAGAGAGAGAGCGAAGCAGAGAGAGGGAGTGCGAGAAGGAGAGGGGGGTTCGGGGTCTCCCGTTCTTGACTTCGACCCCCCTCCCTTTTTGTTACACTTTTCCTTTCTTTTTTTTTTGGCTCAATTAACATTACTCAACTGAATTCCGATCTTGTACTCGCTAATGGTTAGGCTAAACCTGAATTAAAGCAACCTACAATTAACATTTTAGTTCAAACTTTGGAAATCGGCCAAGTAAAACGGAAAACGATTTTAAAAACTCGGTTTAGCGTTGATTCGATAATTTTATAAATAAGTAACATCGATAATAACATTAATCAAATAATCGTTCTTTTTAATAAATTTAATCGTTAAAAACTCACACAGTTACTAAAAATACGGTTTCATAACGTAAAAGCAAGACAGGCAACTTAACGTAAAAAAAAAAATAACGAAGGTGGGTCTTACATTCTTCCCCCCTTAAAAGAATTTCGTCCTCGAAATTCCAAATCCAAGTTCGGTTTTTCCTAAAATGAACGCGCACAGGTAAGATCTACACGGTGGGTTTCCAAAAGGTTCCATTTTGCAATCACTACTTCTTTTTAAATCAAAAGAAAATATCTTATGGTATCCAGTCTCCTCCTCGCCAACCTCTTCAAGCGTCTACTCACTCTATTTAGGCGCCGAGGGCAAATCGCATTGAAGAGGGCCAAATGAGTTGGCATGGACAACCATATTGAGTTTGCTTTGAAAATGAAACATAGATTTCCAATGGTCTAGACTCAGTTCGCATGGCAAGCAATAATTCTATGCATATGCATCTATAAGTGGGCATCTAAAAGCACGACAATTGAGACAATGACATCTTCAGGTCATACACTAGCGGTCTCATTCTAAAACATGAATTCAAGTTACTATTGGGATCACAATGATTAACATGGAGACTACTATAACACATTTAGAGTAATAGAAATGTCGCATAGCACCACATAGTACCATTTAAGCACAATGGAATTGCATGGTATTAGCAATCCAATATTCTTAAGCTTAGGAGTCTCGGGGAGCATGAACACGTCTAAAACATACATGGCAAGCAATTTACAAAAGGAAAACATATGCACCAACATTTCGATGTCTGTACATCAATCCCAGCTAACTTTTAGGCCCTTTCATTCATGACAACTTATTCAGGACATGTCAGGTTCGCATGAAGGCAATTAACTTAGTCAGGTCCATTCAAAGGCATCAAGATATTGGGTCATTCTAAAGTCAAATCAATTGGTCAGGAAGCTATCACATCGCACCTAAGCAGTAAAAACATTATATTACATCACATTGACAATGAAGGGACTTGGAGTAACACTCGAATTCACATTGGCATCACGTAGGGTCTACAATAGAGCCCTAAGGATGAAGAATCATGAATGGCATGAACTAGCATGGCATGTCGATAGAAACAACTGAGAAGATAATGCTACGGCAAGAATACGTGCATGCAAACAACGAGTCAAGGGTCATGTCAGGCCGTGTACTATGAAACTTTATTCGTTTGGATAATCAAGTCACCTACCAAACCAAACGCAAGTCAAGCATGGATTGCACATAGGCAAGCAAAGGTGAAGATAGACACCTAAGGTCACCACATCATGCATTAAGTGAGTATGTGTATAGTTGTTCAAACCATATCATGGGATAATAGAACTTATGGAGTACAAGTAATGACTCAGAGATCGTACAAGCAATGGTTCGCATAGGTTAAACCACTTAATCAATCTAGCCACTACGCAACTAAAGTTCATGATAAGCAACTCCAATGACATGTATTTACTATACCATTCACTCATAAAACATACGGCTGATCATCAATCAACTAGCATTGGTAAGAACTACGGTGCTAATGGCCTTATAGGTATGTGTTGAGGGTCTACAAGGTACACCTATCCCATAGGTGATCATATGGGTCTCACTGTAGTTCGCTTACCTGAGTGGAGATCATTACTATGTACAATTCCAAAGTCTGCTAGGTTCTTCCTCCCTTTCGCTTTCTTGGTGTATTAGGGTTCGTCCAAGCCAAAACATCGTCTCTCCAATCAAACATAAGAGGCATAAACCTTAGTTCGAATAGAAGATGAGTAACTCCCTTACAATCATGATTCTTCTAGCATACCATTCAATGATGCATTCGGAGATAAACATTTCGAAGCAAAGGTTACAATCACGCAATCACATCATGGTATATGTGCGCAATTAGCAATTTAACCACAACATAAGGACTATACGCTATGCAGTGATTAGCCAACTATGACTACACGAAGCAACAACTCATGTAGGTTGAATTCTTTGGCCAATTAAGTGACATACCCCATAAGAATCAAGTTGAAGAAGCACCACATAGCTTACTTACTTTACCGTTAGTTAATAAACATAAAGTTGGCCCTGCATATCATTCTAAGTGACTATATAAGCTTTCAAGGTCCATGGTTTCAAGTTCACAACTAATATCACGTAAGGGGTCATTTAGAACGGCATACAAGATTGCATTTCTCATTTGCAAACTAAGGTCAAGGTATGTCTTGAAACTTGTCAAAATCATTAAAAATTAGCCATCAGCCGACTAACAGGCGTAAGAACGAATCTAAGTGTCAATAACAGGTATGGGATATCACTTAGGTCACAATCAACAGAACTCTGCCACAATTACTCATATTGGCATGCACACACACGAAGCTATCACTCAGCCTTCTTAACAATCAAACATTCACGTTAAAAGGTTTATTGTCAAAAAGAAGCTTTTAGTCAAGATGGGTAATTCTTAGTCGCTTATAACTTGTCATTTACACATCAAGCAACATATGCATCTTGGCAGACAGGCATCCAATACGTTTAGTTGCGCATAGAAACTTACAACAATAGCAGAGACTCAAGTGTGATGATAAAGCAAATGCAAGCCTTCAAATGCGGCATTAAAACCTAACCACATAATTAGAAGGGTCTTTCAATGCGAAGCAAACATCTTAATTCACTATTTAGAAAAGTTTCAACTTTCAAAATCTCTAGGTTTTCAAACGAGAAATAGTCCATCTGCCTCTAGCCTATCCCTACCAACCATTAAGTACGTCTACTCACTCCATTACGGGGCCCGAGGGGCAAATCGTACTTCGGGGGCAAAGATGGGCTTAGCTTTAAGACTTTCCAATCATGCAATTCCAAACCGTCAAGGCGTATAAGCAAATAAACAAACAACATTCGATTGGACTAATACTTAACTCATTCATGAGAAAACAAGTTACTCGACTAACACCCTTAACAATTCGTTCGTTCACTCGATTAGTGAGCTCACTCGAGCAGTACCTAGCTAGCTGAATACACCAAGATTCACATTAAACGCACAATTATAGATCTAGTAAGCATATATCACATCATTATGAACGCGTTCCTATTGGACTATATGAATGCAAGACTCAGGTCGCGGCCTATGGTCGCAGGACCTTTGCTCTGATACCATCAATGTAACACCCCCAGCCCTAGGCCAGAAGCGTTACGCTTTCCTAACTTCTTACTTAAATCCTGGGACGAAATGGGCAGAGTTCCCCCTAAAAACTGACCATTTCCAGGCTAAAAGCCTTACAATAAGTCCGTGTAAATCAACGGAAGCGCAAACATTTGAAACATAGCTCAACGGCCACACGCCGGAGTTCATAACTCAACGAGCCACTCGCTCGGAGTACACCAACCAGATTGTTTCATGAATAAAGAAGAAATAGAAGATACAACTCAACGGTTAACAATACCGGAGTATTAAGATTTACATCCCTAAACATAGCTAAATTAAATCAAGAAAACATCTAACTAACTTGATGGTTGGCTCAAGCGGCCATATAGAGCGACCTTTATACCATATGCAATACATGAACTAGAATAATCGTTTACAGACCTTTATAAACTAAAAGTACATTACATGACTTCATTAAACATGTAAGATCCCTTCCAATGAGCACATACGACGCCTTGTAAGCAACAATAGGTTCCTTCTGGGCTTATCTGACTCAACTTCTTCATGTCAGAAAGAAAATCTGGGGAAAAGGGGAAAGAGTAATGGGATGAGGAACCACACGCTCAGTGAGTGTCCCCCAACCCCCCCTTAAAACCAAAACCGTTGCAAGCAATACTATCTTTACTAGTCACATACCACGTTTCCATCCTTTACTATCATAATAGATATTCATAGAACCTTTATGGAAGGATCACTAAACATAAACTTCACTTCGACCACCCAATCATATTTCTAGGTTCCTCAACGACGGAGTTCTTTATTAGCAAGCAGTTAGGCATGTGAGTATCGAAGGCTAAGTATAAGGATCTTTTCTTTTCATAACATAACTTCCTAATACTCCATTTGAAATACACATGAACCCTCAATCATATGATGTGTATATAAGGTTATCCCTTTTCATAAATACACTTTTCTTGGCATTTCATTCATATGATATACATATCACACACATAAACACATATCAACGTTCATTCTTTTAGGAAGAGACGCCTTCATTCATAGAATTTTCAACGTGTTATAACTTTCTTTCTCATCTCGTACACTTTAAATCAGACAGATTTGCTATGGATAAGAATGATGCCACATAAGATTGGAATCCACGTTCAACCATACTTAAGAATCATTCGTAATGCATCCATTGAAAGCTTTCCTTTAATACACAGGCTAAGAATCCACATTCATCATATTTAAGAACATTTTCTTTAAATCGGCAATGAAACTTTCTTTGAACATTGAAAGCATTTTCATAACCTTGAGGTTCTCAATCTTTTGAAAGAGTTTACATTTCGCATTCGTCATAAAATGACCCTTGTATGCATTTCATATCCATTCCATGCGACCTCTTTGGGCCCATAAAACATTCTTTTTCTTTAAAACATATAAAATGGCAAAGGCCAATTGCTTTTCTTATCTTGGTAGGAAAATACTTATGGCATAAGATTATTAAAGGGTGCTGATTGGGTGAGAACTATTCTCGACCCCATAGTGAGACCTAACGCTCACGCTTAAGCTCTTACTCCCGGGATGGCTACATATACCATATCGGACCATTACATTAGCCCTCGTCAGGGCCTCTAGGGTTTATCCGGACTTATCCCCTAGGTTAAAATTATTTACATCATATCATATTGTCCGCAGCACATTATCTTAGCCACTTAAAGCGTATCGGCCATAACGGCTAGTAATTTTCCATTTCAAACAATAAAATCATTCAACGTATAATTCCCATCTCCCTTTTGATAAAACGGTTTTAGGGATTCCTTCCAAACACTATTTGGATAGCTAAAATAGGCCATAGCTCATTACTAGACATGGCTATTATTCACTTAAAACACATGAAAAGTCATTTGCTAAAACATTACCCTCACACCCACATGTTACATTTAAAACACACAAGGAAAAGGGATTACACATATCACATTTAAACACTTTGTAATCATTTCAACAACACAATAAGCCACACATGGCCTCGCAATCCACACGATTGCGGTAATTTCACAACCCAAACTCCCTCCTCACAAGCACCGTACCACAAGACCTCGAACGCTCATGATTCTTTCCTCAAACCATCCAACTACAAACTCGATTCATCGATTTATTAATCACAACATATTATCATATTAGCTTATGAAAAAGGGAGTGAACTTTAGGCCCTTACCTGAGCAACCAACACCATTCAGCGGTGCATTACAACAAGCGTTCATATGGCCACATTTATTCATGAATCGATAATACTTTATTCAATAAATCAAACATAATTTGATTCTAAACATAACCGATACATTTTGAGTAACTTTCCTAAGCATGAATGTGCTAAAAAAAAAGGGTTCGTATTAAAGCTAAACATATTTTAATAGCTTCAAATTTAATTCGTTTACATGCATTAGCTAGGTTAACTCGAATTGAAGCTAAATATGTTTATATAACTTCGAGATTAATTCCTTTAACATGCAATAACTAATCCACTTGATTCGAAACTAAACACATTGCATTAACCTTGAAATTAGCTCATTTCACGCATTGGTTAATTAACTCGAAGGGAAGCTAAGGATGTTAACGCACCTTCGATTTTAATTCTTTTTCATACATTAACTCACTAACTTGAATCGATACTGAACAAGTTAAACTAACTTCATTTGTAATCCTTTTTCATGCAGCAACTAATTAACTTGAATCGATGCTAAACATATCAAACAAACTTCGTTTCTAATTCCTTTTCAAACAATAACTCATTAACTCGAATTGAAACTAAATATGCTAAATTCATTTCGATTTTAATTCCGTTTTTAAACAATAATTCTTTAACTCGAATCGAAGCTAAATATGTTAAAATTAACTTCGATTTTGATATCTCAAGCATGATTTACATTCATGGACTCGAATTGATGCTAAACCCATTTAATTTACTTCGAATTAACAACTCAGGCATGATTTACGTTTATTGATTCGAATTGAAGCTAAACGCACATAATTTGCATTAATTTACAATCTTAAGCATCTACTAACTACATGCATTCGAATTAATGCTAAACGCATATAATTCACTTCGAATTACAATCTCAGGCATCAATCAACCAAATGAATCGAACCTAAACATAAATAGCTAATTTCTTGACATTTCTAACAAATTTAACAAACCCTAACTTGACATGCAACATCAATCTGCTAAAAATCAATTTCGAAAATAATAATAACTTAGGAGGCGAGAACACCCACCTCGATTTCACGCTTGATACACGCAATTTAGCTTGAATTGAGGCCAAAAATCGAACACCAACAGCCTGCCCTTCGCGCGTGACTCGGCTAGCCCGAACCCCAAAACCCTAACTTGCGTTATGGTCGCGATTGGGGTTGTCTGGGGTCGAATTCGACCCCCAGATTTAGAGGGGAGGCCGAATCCGGTGTGGGTGACTGGATTCCGGCACGTGGTGGCGGAATTGGGCGTGGCTGATGCGTGGGTTTCAAGTTGGCTCGGTTGTGTGACGTGGGGAAGGAGGATTGGTGGTGTTCGGGTGGTTGGCGATGCAGGGGTGAGGTCGGACGGCTCCTTCTCTCGCCGGCGACACGTGACGGCCGGCGGTGACGCCAGGCCGCGACCGGTGACCCGCGCGAGAGAGAGAGAGAGCGAAGCAGAGAGAGAGGGAGAGCAGAGAGAGAGAGCGAGCGTGCGGGGGGGACCCAACTAAGGTACTTGAACCCCTTTTCTTTTTTTTTTTTTTTGGGTTGACTCAAATAACATCATTCAACTGAATCCCGATCCCGTACTTGCTAATGGTTAGGCTAAACCCGAACTGAAACGACCTACAATCAACATTTCAGTTTAAACTTTGGAAATCTGCCAAGTAAAACGAAAAACGATTTTAAAAACTCGGTTTAGCGTTTATTCAAATATTTTAAAAATAAGTAGCATCAATAATAACGTTAATCAAATAATCGTTCTTTTTTAGTGAAATTAATCGTTAAAAATTTACACGGTTACTAAAAACATGATTTCATAACGTAAAAAGCAAGACAGGCAACTTAACGTAAAAATAACGAAGGTGGTATTACACATCCCCTCACCTTCAAGTCCCAAAAGATGCACAAAACCGGGCCAATTTCCCGTTGAATCTGCCCATGTTCTGTCCGAATGCTCTATGACTTCCTTGACCAAGGCATGGATGTTCTTGACTTCCTTGGGGCTTGAGGGGGTGTGTGGAGTTGCTGGTTGTGCATTTGGAGTTTGATCATGATGGTCCCCATCAATTAAGCATAGGATTAGTTCAATGACTTTCCTTGCCTAGAAGGAAAGCCCTTTTCATGTAATCACAAGGCTATATAAGTGCCTTGGCTGCTCTTTTGTAAAACAACAAGCTTGAGTATTGAAAGAAAGCAAAGACTTTGTGTCTTGAGTTCCTCTTAAACACTTAACTTGCTTATCCTTTGATGTAAGTCCAAGGGAAGGATAGCAACCCAAGTTAACTCACGTCAAAGGAAGCTAGAAATCAAGCAATTTCTCACGGCCAGGAGTGGCACGGCCGTGCTTGATGGCACGGGGTGACCGTTCCAATTCACTGCCTAGCTTGCCTAGGAAAGCTCTTCTTCACGGTTTTGAGATAGCTTTGAAGGTTTTTGAAAGTTCGAGGCAATCAGCTATGTAAAGGCTTGATTTTGTATGGTAAAGAGGAATCAAGGAGTAAAGGAAGTGAGGAAAGTAAGAAGGATGAAGAAACACTAAGAAGAACAAGAAGTAACTCACGGTTTGAGAGGAGTGAAACCAAGAGTTAGTTGGTGAACTTCAAGAGTGTTTAATGAAACTTTGGATAGTTCTAAGCTAGATGATTAGATAAGATACACCACTAATCATTTAGCTTAGGGCCCTTGATCTCGGATTAGGATAAGATACACCACCTAATCAAAGATCAAGACTCACTTGGTCACCACCTTAATCGGCCACAATTAAGGATAAGCAAGTTAAGTGTTTAGGAAATCACAAGACACAAAGTCTTTTCTCTCTACTGAAAAATTCAACTATTGTTTTTTTCAAAATGAACATACAAGGCTTTATATGGCCTTGAGAGTACACAAAGGAGCTTTCCTTCCAAGGGAGGAAAGTCATTAAACTTGCTAGACACTTCCTAACACACGGTTTACTCTAATACAAACCAAAAGCTGAAAGTTTATTTTACAAAGCACTTAAGTTATCTTCCTAAGCCTTTCCTATGCATTAAGGAATGTAGATGACTCAATTTCCCAGCTAGGAAGGTAAGAGTGCACGGCTGCCACCTCAAAAGGGCTGAAAATTGCATGTGTGCCATGTCATGCTTGAGTGGTCGAATGAGAGCTTACAAAATGGTGGCGTTTCACTAGCTCCACGTGTCTCTCTCTCAAGTAGCTGAGTGGTGCTTAATCAAGCAGCTCAAAATGATATGAAACCAATTGGACTTAAAAGTTAACATCCTGAACTTGATAATCATCCAAAAAACGGACACCAAAATATGCTTTAGGCCGATGTAATAAGCTAGCAAAATCCGGGTAAAAATCTGGATGAGAACCCGGGTGTATCACCTTATGTGTTTGCCATCAAGTGACTCATGGCCGTGACTTTGGAGTTGATTTCTTGATTATTTTGGATCAATGAAACATTATTAGACCTTGAGGATGGACCTCCATCATCCTTAATTAGGCCAATTAAGGTGGTGTTCAAGTGAGTCTTAATCATTGATTAGGTGGTGTATCTTATCCTAATCAAAGATTAAGGGCCCTAAGCTAAGTGATTAGTGGTGTATCTTATCTAATCACAAGGCTTAGAACTATCCAAATTCCATTGAATTCACTTAAAGTTCATGAAGTTAGCTTTTGGATTCCTTAAACCATAAGCTCTTTCTTTTCGTGTTCTAATCAGTGAGCTTCATTCCCCACGTCTCCTTTTTCTTTTCATATTCATTTCAAGCTTAATCAAGGCCAAGAATTCTTACTTTGATTCAGTTTTGAGCCCAAACACAAAAGCCATCTCAAAACCGTGAAAATCACAAACTAGACGAGCTAGGCAGCAAGTCAGCACGGTCACTCTGTGCCATTAAGCACGGCCGTGCCCCCTTGGTTCGTGAGTTTTCCACTTGTTTTGGTTGTATTCTTGTTGTAAGTTGGCTTGGGTTGTTCCTACCCTTGAGACTTACATCACTTCTTTCCCTTGAGACTTACATCATTTTTGGTATCAGAGCAAGTTCAGAACTTGGCCTGAACCCCACGCCATTCCCAGCCTATCTCTGACATCATTTCAAACACAGTCAAGCATAAACCGTTCCTTCCTGCGATCACAATGAGTGCTAGCATGTCTGTGGAAGAAAGACTTGAGGTTCTTTCCAAGCAAATGCAAGAACTAAGTGTGAGTAATCAAGAACTTAAGGTTCGAAATGAGTACTTGAGGAAACAACTTGGAAACCACATGAAACAAAAGCAGAAACTTCAAGAATCACCAAGCATTCGGATTGGAACAGATTATAGCTATGAAGAGGAAGCTAGCAATGCGTTATCTGAAGAGGAAGTGCCATTCGAAAGAATACAAAGAAGAACACGGCCTACTTTCAACTCTAATGAATTCAAGGTTGAAATTCCTGAGTTTGAAGGTAAGTTAGATCCTGATGAGTTCATTGAATGGTTACAAACAGTGGAACGTATCTTTGAGTTTAAGGAGATTCCGGAGGATAAGAAAGTCAAGATAGTTGCTCTTAGACTAAGGAAATATGCCTCCTTGTGGTGGACAAACCTTAATGCTAAGAGAACTAGGGAGAGGAAGAGTAAGATTGCTAATTGGGACAAGATGAAAGCCAAGATGAAGGCACGGTTTTTGCCTTCCACGTATGTCCAAGATCTGATGTACTTGCCGATGGTTCAAGCTAAAACTCAAATTAAGAGTGAAAGCTTACAATTCAAAGGTAGATACAATCAAGGGAAAACCAAGGAAAGTGGACACATAATATGATGGTTGTGAAGCATCAAACATGTGAGGGAGGAATGGAACTTAGAATCAAAGGATTCTAAGTAAAAATCTAAAGGGAACTTTGAGATATCTTCAAGGGGATTGTGTTGGACGTATGAAGGGTAGAAGATAACCAAGCTAAACACGAAGCAAACAAGAAAAAAAACCACACGGCAAGGGTGGCACGGTCGTGCACTTAGGCACGGTATGGCCGTGCCATATCACTGCCAAGCATGGCCGGTTTTGTGGTGTTTCACGGTTTGAGTTTGGCTTTGTGTTTGTGTGGAAAGCTAAGCCAAAGGGGCTATCCTTGGCCTCGCATCAGCATGGTAATGGATGAATGAAGGTTTGTAAATGTATGGAATGAAGGAGAATTAAAGATAAGAATTCACTAACTCAATTTAAGCTAGCAAATCTTCCTTCACTTCTCTTTGAATACTTGAAGATTATCAAGGTAGTTGGATAGTGCTAAAACTCAATGTTTGGATACAGATATCACCACCAAACTTAAGTTTAGAGTCTTTAACCTTGGATTAAGATACAGAAACACCACTTAATTCAAGATTAAAACCTACTTGATCACCACCTTAATTGACTAAATTAAGGATAAGCAAGTTGGAATTTGGTTGCACTAAGGCATGAAAGCACAAAGCTCTCAAAGGGGTTTTCCTTCAAAATCTGATATATGTTACAAGGGGGGGCTGTGTGCCTTTAAATAAGCAAGCTAGCAGCCACACAAGCACACACCTCACCTTTCCCTCCTAAGGAGAAAAGGTATTAAGAGCTAAACAAGCTGATTTGTGCTAATCTAAAATACAAGCTTGCTTAAACTAGTCTAATACATTCTAAACATGAAGTAAAACATTATTAATACTTATTATACATTAATCTACTCATAAACAAAGCTTAAACATGCTGATTTGCTTGCTGAATTCCTATTGGACAGCCGTAAAGTGTCTTCCCCTTTTCGGCTCACCAATCAGATTGCATGGTGCTGTTTTCTCCTTTGTTTTCTCATTGGTTCACACGTTTCAAAGCCTTCTCAGCAGCAAATTATTGTGTTTCTAGCAAGCCTTGGACGTGGTGTGATGTAGGCAAGCAACCAAGCAGCTGGGAAAACCCACTTGAGAAGGAAAAGCACCTCATGCTTAAACCGGGTTGTGCTGGCAGAATGCAGGGTCTGATTTCAGGCCACGTTTCTCAGGGCAAACGTGGTCATAACTTGTCTTGCCACACATGGTTGGAAAGCTTAAGAAGTCCTCTAACAGCTCCAAGTGGAATTACTCAATTTGGATTCATTTGCCTGATGAAAATATCAAAATGGCTAGGTTGGTCTGAACTGAGTCTCAGTCTGCATGGTTTGGAAGATTGACCTGGTTCTTCATCTTCCACTTGACTTAACTTGCTTTTATCACTTGGACCACATAGCTAACATCTTGGGGACCCAAAATATGTAAAAATACAAGACTTATACTGATGCATATTTCCATATGCATCATTTTTATTCAACTCCAATTTCAAAGAAGAAAAGGGTCAAAGAAGATCATGCATGGAAATGTGCCTATTTGGTCTTCTTAAGTGAGTTCAAAGACTCGCGACACTATGGAGAGGTCAAAAAGAGGTTAAACTTTGCTAGAAATTGGTGCCGAATTCATCCCTGCGGAACCCGATTTTTGTGACCATTTTTGGACAAGCTCAAGTGGACCCACAACTTGAGGGCCCATGTGCTTTTGAAGTTTAAGATTTCAGCTTTCAAATAAGCCCAAGTTTGTTTAATTTGGACGTCATTTGATTGGGCAAAATTTCACTCAAAGATACGTTATGCTGATCCAGTCCAGTCTGAGATAGGTGCATTGTTTGGGCCATAACTTTTAAACCGCTTATCCAAATTGAGAAAATGAGCCCATTCTAAAAACTAGACTTCCCGGGCTTTCTATCAAGCCCAATAATGCGTGATTTGGCCGAGTATTCTGGAAGTTATGATCTGTTGAAGTTGAGGAAGCTGCAAGGATTAATTCTGGGAATATGAAGAGTCTTCGGTTACATGTGATTGTGTGGCTGACATTGTGCACGTTTTGGAGCCTTCTAGATTGGTGTAATCAGCTAAGAAATCCTAGAATATTCCTTGTAACCTCCCCCACCCCTTTTATGATGTGTCTTTCCATTTATCTTAGTCTTTTCATTTTACTAGTTTTAATTGTTAGGAGTTATTTGAGTCCTTTTGTTGTCTTTTGCTGAGCCTATATAAAGGGGGGGCATGTGAGCATTGTAGATCAGATTTCTAAGGCATTTTCAAGAGTAATTCAAGCGCCTTTGAGAGTGATTCTCATTTGTGCCCCAAAAATTCCTAGTTCTATATCTTGAATTTGGCTAATTCAAGTGGTGTTCTAGGTTCTCCTTCTTTTCTTTGGAGTGATTCCTAAGAAGAGTGAAGGGAATTAGCCCAAGATCAAGTCATTGAGTGGCTCCGTGAAGGATTATCTTAATTACAAGGTCTTGTTTATCCTTGTTCTTTTTGTTATTATTCTTCAAACCATCTCAAACTATCTTCCACCATATTCACTTTTCTTTGGTTGATTCTTGTTTAGTTTGAGTTTGAGTTGATTTGGTTCACTTACCACCCACATCTACATCATATACCAAAATATAGCTTAAGAAATGAAAAGAACAAAACCGGATACATTCTGACCCTGCTGGACAGTTTGTATATCTTGGGTTTATTAGCTAATTTGAGAGGGCAAATGAAGTCCAAATGGGATGAAACTTTTTTTGTTGCAAAGCTGACTTCTTGAACTTTAATCCCAATGCAAAATATTGGACTTAAACCTTAAAGGGTTTGACGTAATTAACCTCTCAAAACCGGATTTGCTGCTGAAAACAAACCTGATCTGCTGTTTTAGGTCCTTAAACAAAACAAGGATGAATTATTCACCCTTTAATCACCAAAATGAAATTACCTAGCTTGATTTAATTTTTTTAAATCAAAGGGTATGGAGGGATCTCCATCATCCTCCCCTTGTTAAAAAGATTTGTCCTCAAATCAATTTAGGTAATTACCTCCTCTTCTTGGTTCATTGTATGGCTGAAACAGAATCAACCATTCGAATAACTTGCCTTTGATCTTGGAGGCTCTCTTCTCTTCATGTCCCTTGCTGATTTGGATGTTGTATATGGGGGACTCTTTAAACATGTCATGAACCACTTCCTCACTTACTCTTAATTCAAGATTAGGAGTTGTAAGTACTGGCCTTGAATGCTTTTGACAGAAGGTTTGTTTGAGTGCTTCGGGTGGGGGTGGAGTGGGTGAAAGTTTTGATGGTTCACCAAAAGGAATGAAAAGATGGTTATGATGGTTCTTGTCTTTTGGTGGATGGTGGGTGACTAAGGTGAGTATTTCACCTTCTTCCGCGTCAAGCTTTTTCTCTTCAAATCTATTCCCATCTTTCTCTTCTTGATCCTCCTTTTCTTCCTCCTTGATTTCCTCTTGTTCATCTTCATGTTCATCAAACTTGGGAGATAAGTTGATGGTAACCTCATTAACTTTGTGACTTTGATCTATCTCTGGTGAAACAAAGGGCTGATTGGATTTTCTTCTTTCTTCAAACCAGAGGGCGAGCAGATCAAGTTCTCTTTCTTGCTGTTGCATCTCCCAGTTTATTTCTTGTGTTCTGAGGTCAAATGCTTCAAGCTCTTTTTGTAGTTTGAGGATTTTTCTAAGGGACATATCTTTCCCAATTCTCATTGCGAAAGTGGGTGTTTTGAGGGAATGAATTTGGATTTGTGTTTTGAGGAGCTTTGGGCGTGTGGATGGTGTGGGTCTCAGGCCAAGTTCTGAACTTGCTCTGATACCAAATATGATGTACTTGCCGATGGTTCAAGCTAAAACTCAAATTAAGAGTGCAAGCTTACAATCCAAAGGTAGATACAATCAAGGGAAAACCAAGGAAAGTGGACACATAATATGATGGTTGTGAAGCATCAAACATGTGAGGGAGGAATGGAACTTAGAATCAAAGGATTCTAAGTAAAAATCTAAAGGGAACTTTGAGATATCTTCAAGGGGATTGTGTTGGACGTATGAAGGGTAGAAGATAACCAAGCTAAACACGAAGCAAACAAGAAAAAAACCACACGGCAAGGGTGGCACGGTCGTGCACTTAGGCACGGTATGGCCGTGCCATATTACTGCCAAGCATGGCCGGTTTTGTGGTGTTTCACGGTTTGAGTTTGGCTTTGTGTTTGTGTGGAAAGCTAAGCCAAAGGGGCTATCCTTAGCCTTGCATCAGCATGGTAATGGATGAATGAAGGTTTGTAAATGTATGGAATGAAGGAGAATTAAAGATAAGAATTCACTAACTCAATTTAAGCTAGCACATCTTCCTTCACTTCTCTTTGAATACTTGAAGATTATCAAGGTAGTTGGATAGTGCTAAACTCAATGTTTGGATACAGATATCACCACCAAACTTGATGGAGGTCCATCCCCTAACATGATCCATGGCCATCAAGGGAGCCCAAAAGGTCCAAACCTCATGTCCAAGATGCAAGAAATCAACCTAAGGGAGCAAGGAAATTATTTCCTCAAAACTGGAATTTCAGGCGTGCACAAACCCGGTTTTGTGCACGTTATTTCCTAAACTTCCCAAGGCTAAAATGGGGTTGCAGGAAGCCTAAGTTTAAGTTCAAGATGTGCTCTTTCCATCAAGACCTCTTGCAAGTCATTTGGAGTTCATTTGATACCTCAAAACCTCAGGCAAAGTCAATCACTACATCCTGGCGCTGAACTGGGCAGGGCTGAAACAAGAGGTTGTTTGGTGGCCCATTTCTCCTCCATTTGGGTTGAAACTTTTATGGTTTGAAAGTACTTTAAAAATATTATCAAGTGACCATAAAAAACCTCAGCCAAATTACACTCATGAGGAGCTATTAACCACCAAAACAAGGGAAGAAACACCCTTTTAACCGGGTAATGGGGCAGCCGGGTACAAGAGAGAAGAGTGAGGTGTTTTATTGCTCTAACCCATGCTTAGCCACTTGCAAGAGTCATCATGAAGGGTACTTAGCTGCCAAGAAGCTTCCATTCACCCCTAGGCCGACACATCATCCTCAAGATTAGCATTGAAGAGGTGTCAAGTGGAGGATGCATCTACCCTTTTTTGTTTTGATATGATCTATGTATTTTTGCCTAGTTTAGCTTATAGTGCAACCTAGGGCCTATGATTTGTACTTGGAACTTTTGTATTAATACCCCCACAAGCCCCTTGGCCGGCCACTAAGCTTGTTTATTGAATGAAAGTTGAGCTTTGCTCCTTTGAATCCTCTAACTCTCTTCTAGCTTATCTCATCTTTTGGCCAAGTTGAGTGGTGATCTAGTAAGAGTCTTAACTTCCTTCTTGGTGGTGTTTCTGTATCCAAGAGGTTGTTAAGGGCCCTAACATCAAACCTTGGTGGTGTTTCTGTATCCAAGGTAGGTGTTAGTTCCGGTTCTATCCTTCCCAACTCAAGGTGAGTTTGTGAATTCAAAGTTGCCTTGTTGTTACCTTCCATTGCTTTCATCTCACCCTCGTTCCTATCCTCTTGGGATTTCCTTGAGGATACATCATATTTGGTATCAGAGCTAAGGTTTCCCTAGGCCTAAGCTTGCTGCCCAGCACCCTTCCAAACACCCCAAACACATTCCCCCTCAAAAACGCCAAACCGTGCTCCACAGATTTTCACCATCCAGAAAAACGGCACGGTCAGCCCGTGCCGAAGAGCACGACCGTGCCACCCTCACATTCCAGCCACACCTCCTTTTCCATCCACAGCCAGTAATTGAGCACGGTCACACCGTGCCGCCGAGCACGCCCGTGCCACATCCTGTCCGTGAGGTTCCATCTTATTTCAACATGAGCACTACTAGCATGACCATGGAGGAAAAGTTTGAGGCTATCATCAGGAATTATGAGGCCTTAAAGCTACAGAATGAAGAGATCAAAGGTCAGAACGAGTATTTGAGGCGACAACTTGGAGACTCCTTGAAGCAAAAGCGTAAGGAGATTAAAAGTTCCCGGTCTTCTAACTCTTCCGACTCCGAGCCAGAAGCAAGAGAAGCCCCACACTTGAGTTCATCAAGTGAAGAGGAGGCTTATAGAAGATCAAGAAGAGGAAGGCGGACAACCTCTCATCAAGGAGACATTAGAGTGGAGATTCCAGAATTTGAAGGGAAGCTAGACCCCGATGAGTTCATGGAATGGATGCAAACCGTTGAGAGAATCTTTGACTACAAAGAGATTTCCGAGGGAAATAAGGTAAAACTTGTGGCCCTTAAACTTCGTAAATATGCTTCTCTTTGGTGGTCCAACCTTTGTGCTAAGAGAGTTAGGCAAGGGAAGGGAAAGATTCGAACATGGGAAAAGATGAAAACCAAACTCAAAACCCGTTTCTTACCCCCATCTTACCTACAAGACAATTATTCCCAACTTCACAATCTCACCCAGGGGAACTTGAGTGTTGAGGAGTACACTAGGGAATTTGAGAAGTTGTTAATCAAGTGTGACTTGAGAGAGCCCGAAGAGCAAACCATAGTGAGATATTTGGGTGGGTTAGATCCTAGGTATGCCCATGTGGTGGAATTGCAACAATACACCACTTTTGATGAGGTGTGTGATGTATCCTCTAGGGAAAGTCAAGAGGATGGGAAAGATGTAAGCAAAGTGCAAGAAGTTCAAGGCAACTTTGAAACCACAAACTCACCTTAGACTTGGATAAGCAACCGGAACTAACACCAACCTTGGATACAGAAACACCACCAAGGAAAGATGTTAGGGCCCTTAACCACCCCTTGAATACAGAAACACCACCAAGAAGGAGTTAAGACTCTTGCTAGATCACCACTCAACCCGGCCAAAGGAAGAGATAAGCTAGAAGAGAGTTTGGGAGTTCAAAGGAGCAAAGCTCAACTTCATTTCATACAAATGCTTGAGTGTGTGGCCGGCCAAGCCTTGGGGGGTATTAATACAAGCTTTTCAAGTACAAGCATAGGCCTTAGGTTGCACTACAAGCTAAACTAGGCAAAATTACAAGGATCAAATCAAAGCATAAATGGGTAGATGCATCCTCCACTTGACAACTCTTCAATGCTCATCTTGAGGATGATGTGTCGACTTTAGGGACTAAAGGAAGCCTCCATTCAGCTGATGCACCTTATGCTAAGCTAGTTTAGGAGCTAAACTAGGTAGAAATCACAAAATCCAAACAACACAAAACCGGTTAGATTGAACCCGGGCATGACACCTCATCTTTGCTGATCTTGAGGCTTAGGTGTCGACTTAGGGGCCTTTGGAAACTTCACTCAGCAGATTGGCACTCCTTAGGACAGCTCTTGCAAGTGGCTAAGCATGGATTAGAGCAAAAATCACCTCAATCATCTCTCCTTGTACCGGCTGGCCATGTACCGGGTAAAGGGATGTTTTGTGCAATGTTTTGGTGGATAATAGCTCTATATGTGTGTAATTTGGCTGAGTTTTTTTATGGCCATTTGATAATATTTTTAAAGTACTTTCAAGCCATAAAAGTTTCAAACCAAATAGAGGAGAAAAAGTCCACCAACACAGCCCTTAAATTCGGACAGTCCAGTTTCTGGCCAGAATGTAGTGTTTGACTTGGCTTGAGGTTTTGAGGTACCAAATGATCTCCAAATGACTTGCAAGAGGTCTTGATGGAAAGAGCACATCTTGAACTTAAACTTAGGCTTCCTGCAACCCCATTTCAGCCTTGGGAAGTTTAGGAAATAACGTGCACAAAACCGGGTTTGTGCACGCCTGAAATTCCAGTTTTGAGGAAATAATTTCCTTGTTCCCTTAGGTTGATTTCTTGCATCTTGGACATGAGGTTTGGACCTTTTGGGCTCCCTTGATGGCCATGGATCATGTTAGGGAAGGACCTCCATCATCCTCCCCTTGTTGAAGAGAATTTGCCCTCAAATTGATAAGATTATCATCCTCCTCATAAGGGCTAAGGTCGGCTACGTTGAAAGTAGCCGAAACTCCATACTCACCGGGCAAATTGATCTTGTATGCATTATCATTGATGCGTTCCAACACTTCAAAAGGACCATCGGCCCTTGGCATCAATTTGCTCTTCCTCTTAGAAGGAAACCGTTCCTTCCTTAAGTGAACCCATACTAAATCACCGGGGTAAAGCACCATCTTCTTTCTATGCTTGTTGGCATGGTCTTTGTATGAGGCATTGGCCTTCTCAATTTTGGCCTTCACGGTTTCATGGAGCTTTTGGATCTCTTCCACCCGTTTGCTAGCCTCCATATGAGGCTTCTCATTCATTTCTCTTGGAGCAAGATCAAGGGGACTCAAAGGATCCATCCCATAGACTACCTTGAATGGAGATAAGCCCGTGGCCTTGCTAGGTGACTTGTTGAAGGCGAATTCGACTTGTGGCAGGGCTAAGTCCCAAGCTTTGATGTTGGATTTCACTAGCACTCTTAAGAGGGTTCCCAAAGTCCGGTTGGTGACTTCGGTTTGCCCATCCGTTTGAGGGTGGCATGAAGTGCTATACTTGAGCTTGGTTCCCATCTTCTTCCAAAGTGTCACCCAAAAATGGCTAAGGAACTTGGTATCCCTATCCGAAACAATGGATCTAGGGATGCCATGCAACCTCATTACTTCCTTGAAGTATAGATCGGCAATGTGGGTGGCATCGTTGGTCTTGGCACAAGGTATGAAATGGGCCATCTTCGAAAAACGATCAACAACCACGAAAATGGAGTCCTTACCCCTTTGTGTTCTTGGGAGGCCAAGAACAAAGTCCATGCTTACATCCTCCCAAGGATGATTGGGAGTAGGTAAGGGAGTGTATAAGCCGTGGGGTAGGAGGTTACTAAAAACATGATTTCATAACGTAAAAAGCATGACAGGCAACTTAACGTAAAAACAACGAAGGTGGGTATTACACATCCCCTCACCTTTAAGTCCCAAAAGATGCACAAAACCAGGCCAATTTCCGGTTGAATCTGCCCATGTTCTGTCCGAATGCTCTATGACTTCCTTGACCAAGGCATGGATGTTCCTGACTTCCTTGGGGCTTGAGGGGGTGTGTGGAGTTGCTGGTTGTGCATTTGGAGTTTGATCATGATGGTCCCCATCAATTAAGCATAGGATTAGTTTAATGACTTTCCTTGCCTAGAAGGAAAGCCCTTTTCATGTAATCACAAGGCTATATAAGTGCCTAGGCTGCTCTTTTGTAAAACAAGAAGCTTGAGTATTGAAAGAAAGCAAAGACTTTGTGTCTTGTGATGGAGGTCCATCCTCAAGGTCTAAAAATGTTTCATTGATCCAAAATAATCAAGAAATCAACTCCAAAGTCACGGCCATGAGTCACTTGATGGCAAACACACATGGTGATACACCCGGGTTCTCATCCAGATTTTTACCTGGTCTTTGCTATCTTATTACATCGATCTAAAGCATATTTTGGTGTTCAAGTTCAGGATGTTAGCTTTTAAGTCCAATTGGTTTCATGTCATTTGGAATTCATTTGGTTACTTAAAACAGTTCATCTTTTGAACCTGTCCGGATTGCACTGCAAAATGCACGGTTTTGGTTTTCTGGTTTGATCAGGGGGCAAATGACGTCCAAATGCTACGATTCCAATTGGAGGGTAAACTAGACATCTTGAGGTTTCCCACCATGTAAGAAACGTAGCAATTAGTCATCATTTGAGGTGTCAAACATGCATTGCAAGTGGAGGCAGAAACCGGCTGCTTGACACCCGGTTGCTTAGCCTGGTGGTTTTCCTCCTTCAAGGGGTTTGCTTAAGGTGGAAGGCTGCCAAGCAGGTCATTTTGAGCTGCTTGATTAAGCACCACTCAGCTACTTGAGAGAGAGACACGTGGAGCTAGTGAAACGCCACCATTTTGCAAGCTCTCATTCGACCACTCAAGCATGACATGGCACACATGCAATTTTCAGTCCTTTTGAGGTGGCAGCCGTGCACTCTTACCTTCCTAGTTGGGAAATTGAGTCATCTACATTCCTTAATGCAAAGGAAAAGGCTTAGGAAGATAAATTAAGTGCTTTGTAATATAAACTTTCAGCTTTGGTTTGTATTAGATTAAATCGTGTGCTAGGTAGTGATTAGCAAGCTTAATGCCTTTCCTAGCTTAGAAGAAAGCTCTTTTAGTGTATTTTGAAGGCTATATAAGGGCCTTAATTGTTCATTGAATAACAACAAGTTTTGAGTATTGAAGTTGAGAGTAAAGACTTTGTGTCTTGAGATTTCTTAAACACTTAACTTGCTTATCCTTAATTGTGGCCGATTAAGGTGGTGACCAAGTGAGTCTTGATCTTGATTAGGTGGTGTATCTTATCCTAATCCAAGATTAAGGGCCCTAAGCTAAGTGATTAGTGGTGTATCTTATCTAATCATCTAGCTTAGAACTATCCTACATTCATTAAACACACTTGAAGTTCATAAGCAAGCTCTAGGTTTCTCTCCTCTTAAACCATGAGCCTCTTTGGTGATCTTCTTAGTGTTTTTCATCCCCCATTACTTTCCTCACTTCCTTTACTCCTTTGATTCCTCTTTTCCACACAAAATCAAGCCTTGACTTAGTTGATTGCATCGAACTTCCTTTAATCTTCAAAGCCATCTCAAACCGTGGAAAGGGACTTACCTAGGCAAGCTAGGCAGTGAATTGGCACGGTCACCCCGTGCCATCAAGCACGGCCGTGCCACCCCTGGCCGTGCGAGTTTGCTTGTTTTCTAGCCTCCTTTGACGTGAGTTTACTTGGGTTGCTTTCCTTCCCTTGGACTTACATCATCTTGAGTTCCTCTTAAACACTTAACTTGCTTATCCTTTGATGTAAGTCCAAGGGAAGGATAGCAACCCAAGTTAACTCACGTCAAAGGAAGCTAGAAATCAAGCAATTTCTCACGGCCAGGAGTGGCACGGCCGTGCTTGAACTAAGTGATTAGTGGTGTATCTTATCTAATCACAAGGCTTAGAACTATCCAAATTCCATTGAATTCACTTAAAGTTCATGAAGTTAGCTTTTGGATTCCTTAAACCATAAGCTCTCTCTTTTCGTGTTCTAATCAGTGAACTTCATTCCTCTCTTCTCTTTTTTTCTTTTCATATTCATTTCAAGCTTAATCAAGGCCAAGAATTCTTACTTTGATTCAGTTTTGAGCCCAAACACAAAAGCCATCTCAAAACCGTGAAAATCACAAACTAGGCGAGCTAGGCAGCAAGTTAGCACGGTCACCCCGTGCCATTAAGCACGACCGTGCCCCCTTGGTTCGTGAGTTTTCCACTTGTTTTGGTTGTGTTCTTGTTGTAAGTTGGCTTGGGTTGTTCCTACCCTTGAGACTTACATCATTTTTGGTATCAGAGCAAGTTCAGATCCTTGCCTGAACCCCACGCTCCCAAATTAAATCCAAACACAAACAGTCTACTTACGTTTCAAATCAATCCACAAAGAACCCTAGACCTCATCCTTCATGCCATCTTCAATGAACTTGGAGAAAGAACTAGCTTTTATTGATATTGGATATGCTTGCTTTGCAATTCCAAAATTTCGTGGCGAAAAGGAAGAGTTCACAGGTTGGTTATCTAAGGTAGAAAGAGTTTTTACTTGTTGTATCCTTAATGACAAACAGAAGTTGGAAGTGGTTATTTCAAGATTGAGAGGTTGTGCACTTCAGTGGTGGAATAATTACAAGTTTGAGCGAAAAAAGAAAGGAAAAGAGAAGGTGAGAACTTGGAAGAAATTGAGTAGCAAGTTGAAGGGCTCCTTTTACCCTTCCACTTACATGCCCATGAAAGAAAGTATCTCCATTAAGCTCACGGGTTCATTTCCTTCCACCCCACAAAAAAAACCAACCACACAAATGATCTTTTCCCCACAACTTAGGAGGTGTCTCAAGTGCCAAGGGCTTGGACACTTAGCCACGGATTGCCCAAACAACAAGGTCATTACCTTGGAAGAAAGGAAAGCCGTGAGAGAGGAGGAAAATCAGGAGGAAAAGAAGATGCCATTGGTGGAAGAACCGAAGGAGGTCGAATTAGAGGAGGAAAAAGAAGAGGATGAAGAAGATGATCTTGAGGAGATAGAGATTGAGGCAAATAAAGGTGCTATCCTCACTTTAAACATCCACCATCCACCTAGAAGACATGAGCATCTCATCCTTCCCACCACTTTTCATAAACCACCATCATTTTTTCCCACTCCACCCACACCTAAAACACTCAACCCAAATTTCTATCAATCTATTTCAGAACCATTACTAAAAGCTCCTAATTTTGAGTTAAGAGCATTTGAAGAATTGGTTCGAAGCAAGTCCAAGAAGTCCCCTACATTCACCATTCAGATCAGCAAGGGGAAAGCAAAGAAAAGAGTCTCTAAATTCAAGAGAGACTTGTTTTCATAGTTGATTTTATTTCATCCAGAAATGAAGAAAGAAGAGGAGTTCATTACCTACTATGATTTGAGGGCAAATCATTCTTAACAAGGGGAGTATGATGGAAATCCCTCCATCTCTTTTGGCTTAAAAGAATCAAATCAATTAGGTAAGCTCAATATGCTGGTTTAAGGATGAATAAATCATCCAAGTTTTGTTTAAACATTGAAACTGCAGGGCAAGGGTTAAATCCAGCAGCTAATCTGTTTTTGTGTGCTTAATTTCTCAAACATACTAAGGGTTTACATCTAATATTTTTTGATGGATTTGAAGATCAAGATGTTAGCTTTCCAACAAATCAAGTTTCATCCAATTTGGACTTCATTTGGTCGTTCAAATCAGCAATTAAACCCAAGGTGTCAAAACTGCCCAGCAGGGCCAGGATGAACCCGGTTTTGTTCTTTTTATTTCTTATGATATAGTTTGGTTTGAGTCTTGTATTTTTACATATTTTGGGTTCCCAAGATCTTAGCTTTCATTTCCAATTGGAATTACCAGATTTGGAGTTCAATTGGTTAGTGAATTAAGCTAAATAGTAAACCTGTGCTGTTTTGGAGTCCAATCTGCACGGTTTTGGGAATCAGGCTGATTCAAGGGGCAAATGACGTCCAATTGCTATGATTCAAAAAGGAGGGTAATCTAGACATCTTGAGGTTTCCATGCATGTAAGAAACGTAGCAATTAGTCATCATTTGAAGTGTCAAGCATGCGTTGCAAGTTGAGGCAGAAACCGGATGACTGACACCCGGTTACTTAGCCTAGTAGTTTTCCTCCTTCAAGGGGTTTGCTTAAGGTGGAAGACTGCCAAATAGGTCATTTTGAGCTGCTTGATAAACCACCACCCAGCCACTTGTGAGAGAGACACGTGGAGCAAGTGAAACGCCACCATTTTGCAAGCTCTCATTCGACCACTCAAGCATGACATGGCACACATGCATTTTTCAGTCCTTTTGAGGTGGCTAGCCGTGCACTCTTGCCTTCCTAGCTGGGAAATTGAGTCATTTACATTCCTTAATGCAAAGGAAAAGGCTTAGGAAGATAAATTAAGTGCTTTGTAATATAAACTTTCAGCTTATGTATGTTTTAGTTTAAACCGTGTATTATTAAGCATAGGATTAGTTTAATGACTTTCCTTTCCTAGAAGGAAAGCCCTTTTCATGTAATCACAAGGCTATATAAGTGCCTTGGCTGCTCTTTTGTAAAACAAGAAGCTTGAGTATTGAAAGAAAGCAAAGACTTTGTGTCTTGAGTTCCTCTTAAACACTTAACTTGCTTATCCTTAATTAGGCCAATTAAGGTGGTGTTCAAGTGAGTCTTAATCATTGATTAGGTGGTGTATCTTATCCTAAGCAAAGATTAAGGGCCCTAAGTTAAGTGATTAGTGGTGTATCTTATCTAATCACAAGGCTTAGAACTATCCAAATTCCATTGAATTCACTTAAAGTTCATGAAGTTAGCTTTTGGATTCCTTAAACCATAAGCTCTCTCTTTTCGTGTTCTAATCAGTGAACTTCATTCCCCACGTCTCTTTTTTTCTTTTCATATTCATTTCAAGCTTAATCAAGGCCAAGAATTCTTACTTTGATTCAGTTTTGAGCCCAAACACAAAAGCCATCTCAAAACCGTGAAAATCACAAACTAGGCGAGCTAGGCAGCAAGTCAGCACGGTCACCCCGTGCCATTAAGCACGGCTGTGCCCCCTTGGTTCGTGAGTTTTCCACTTGTTTTGGTTGTGTTCTTGTTGTAAGTTGGCTTGGGTTGTTCCTACCCTTGAGACTTACATCACTTCTTTCCCTTGAGACTTACATCATTTTTGGTATCAGAGCAAGTTCAGAACTTGGCCTGAACCCCACGCCATTCCCAGCCTATCTCTGAATCATTTCAAACACAGTCAAGCATAAACCGTTCCTTCCTGCGATCACAATGAGTGCTAGCATGTCTGTGGAAGAAAGACTTGGGGTTCTTTCCAAGCAAATGCAAGAACTAAGTGTGAGTAATCAAGAACTTAAGGTTCGAAATGAGTACTTGAGGAAACAGCTTGGAAACCACATGAAACAAAAGCAGAAACTTCAAGAATCACCAAGCATTCGAATTGGAACAGATTATGGCTATGAAGAGGAAGCTAGCAATGCGTTATCTGAAGAGGAAGTGCCATTCGAAAGAATACAAAGAAGAACACGGCCTACTTTCAACTCTAATGAATTCAAGGTTGAAATTCCTGAGTTTGAAGGTAAGTTAGATCCTGATGAGTTCATTGAATGGTTACAAACAGTGGAACGTATCTTTGAGTTTAAGGAGATTCCGGAGGATAAGATGATGGAGACCATCGTGAGAAGCCCAAGGACCATCAAGCTCAGCCCAAGGAGGATTCACTCAAGCTTCAAGAGGTCAAGGAAGTTGCCAAACTTTGCCGGAAATTGGCGTTCATGCCCGAAGAGGTAGTGCCGCCTTCATCCAGAAATTTCCCGATTTTTGTGTGCACTTTTGGCCTACCTAACGTGGACCCACAACTTGAGGCTCCACATGGTTTTGAAGCTTAAGATGTCAGCTTTAAAATAAGCCCAATTTTATTTAATTTGGACATCATTTGATTGGGCAAAATATCACTCAAAGATACGTTGTGCTGATCCAGTCCAGTCTGAGATAGGTGCATTGTTTGGGCCATAACTTTCAAACCGCTTATTCAAATTGAGCAAATGAGCCCATTCTGGAAAATAGACTTCCAGGGCTTTCTAACAAGCCCAAGAACGCGTGATTTGGCCGAGTATTCTGGAAGTTATGCTCTGTTGAAGTTGAGGCAGTTGCAAGGATTAATGCTGGGAATATGAAGAGTCTTAGGTTACATATATTTGTGTGGCTGATATTGTGCACGTTTTAGATGCTTCTAGATTGATGTAATCAGCTGCAAAAATCCTAGAATATTCCTTGTAACCTCCCCCACCCCCCTTTTATGATGTGTCTTTTCATTTTTCTTAGACTTTTCATTAGCTAGTTTTAATTGTTAGGAGTTATTTGAGTCTTTTGATTGTCTTTTGCTGAGTCTATAAAAGGGGAGGGGCATGTGAAGCTAATCATTCAGCATTGTAAGAGATTTCCAAAGTAATACAAGCACCTTTGAGAGTGATTCTCATTTGTGTCTCAAAATTCCTAGTTCTATATCTTGAATTTGGCTCATTCAAGTGGTGTTCTAGGTTCTCTTCCTTTTCCAATTGGAGTGATTCCTTGGTTAAGACAAGAGAATTAGCCCAAGATCAAGTCATTGAGTGGCTCCGTGAAGGATTATCTTAATTACAAGGTCTTGTTTATCCTTGTTCTTTTTGTTATTATTCTTCAAACCATCTCAAACTATCTTCCACCATATTCACTTTTCTTTGGTTGATTCTTGTTTAGTTTGAGTTTGAGTTGATTTGGTTCACTTACCACCCACATCTACATCAATTGGTATCAGAGCCAAGGCTTTTAAGTGACCCACATCATACCCAAACACATCCCAAAAAAGCCAAAATACAAAAAAAAAAAGAGGCACAAACCGGCAATCCGAAGTCTTGAAGACCAGAGAAGCAGCACGGTGCCCCGTGCCACAACACACGACCGTGCCATATTCTTTTTCCAGGAATCTTCAAGTCGAGACGGAGCACGGTGCCCCCGTGCCGCCAAGCACGACCGTGCCACGCTACTTTTCTGCATTTTCTTCAGCCGAAGCATAGCACGGCTTGACCGTGCCCCCTTGCACGACCGTGCCACTTTCCCTGCTGCATATTCTTCCTTCAACGCATCTCCAACATGTCTACAAAGTCCACAAGAAGCGACCAAGCACGTGTGGAAGAGTTAGAAGCACAACTCACTTATCTTCGAACTCAACTTGGGCAACTTTTGGAGGAAAAAAGAAGGTGGGTTCATAGTCCCACTCCCTCTCATCCTCATGAACCGGTGGTTGAATCTGAAGAGGAAGTCCATCACTCCCATGCCAATTCAAGTGATGAGGAACCCCCAAGGAGACGAAGGCAAGGAGGGAATATTGGTGGTGTCCGAATTGACATCCCCGAATTTGAAGGCCAACTTGATCCGGACTTATTTCTCGATTGGTTGCACACCATTGAGAGGATCTTTGAATATGAGGACATCCCGGAAGATAAGAAGGCAAAGCTTGTAGCCCTTAAACTCAGAAAATATGCTTCAATCTGGTGGGCTAACCTTGGAGCGAAAAGAGCAAGAAACGGGAAAGGGAAAATCAGAACTTGGGCCAAAATGAAAGAAAAAACTCAAGGCCAAGTTTCTTCCCTCTCACTATGTGCAAGACAATTATCTCAAGCTCCATCGACTCAAGCAAGGATCCAAGAGTGTGGAAGAATACACTCGGGAGTTTGAACAACTCCTACTCAAATGCGATTTGAGAGAAGACGACTCACAAACCTTGGTAAGATACTTGACCG
>JAKOGI010003918.1:0-38480 GCA_029747015.1 Carnegiea gigantea
GTGTGTGTGTGTGTGTGTGTGTGTCTGTGTGTCTGTGTGTGTGTATATATATTTTTGTGTGTGTGTGTGTGTGTGTATGTGTGTGTGTATATTTGTGTTTGTTTGTCAGAAAATCTTGACAAGTTTCAATTTGTGAGGTCATTGTTGTGGGTTTGAATGCTGAATTTAGAGGTTATATTGAGTTTATGTATCCAAGAGGATTATTAGGATTATTGTCTAGGATGCAAGATGATGGATTGGATTTCTTCGAAAAATTAGCTTGGGACACTTGTGAGTTTGAATAAGTTAGACGGACCTTAGGATACTTGACTCATGGCTAGTGTGCTTTTCATGTCTCTCATCACCGCCAAGATTACTTTGGGGGCCCTCTTATCTAATTCTTTTCATTGCAATTATTATGAGTCTTCTGATTAAGATATTCATAATTGTCATTACTATGATTAAGTTGGTGCTACATGTGCGATTCTTGGAAAGGCGATGCACGAATTGACATATAAAATGATGGAGACTGTGAACAAAAAAATTGCTAAATATTTCTCACTGTTTTACTCAGAGTAGGGAGCATTATAATTTGCATAATTCTGATTCTAGTTCAGGATTTATTGAACCTGCAGTCATTTTATAGTGATTTTGAACCTTCAATCCAATTTGGCTTCAACTTGCTTGATGATATGCCTTTGCCTAACCTAGAGCAAGAGAATGACTTTTCTTTATCTCTATCCTATGACTTTGCATGCCCAATAAGCACACCTAGAGATGTCATTGAGGATGTAGTAGTTTCTATTGACCTATTTACCCCTTTTAATCACTCTTGTGAGTTTGAGGAAGGCGAAGAATTTGAAAGCACTAGTGAGTTCGATGAGAATTCAATGTGGCAAATTTGAGCCCCTATCTTCTAGATGACTACCTAGCCGATTTGAGAATCAAATCTTCTCAACAAGGGGAGGATAATGGAGTCCCATCTAGCAATCCCAATATGGATGCTCAAACAGGTTAAGGGAGTCTCAATGCACTAGCCAAAGTCCAAAAGATGTCCCACATTTTGCAAAGCACTCAAGCAGATTCATCTGGGGTTCAAGGCAGATCACAAGCCCGGTTTTGTGTTCATGATTACTTATGCCTTCTTGAGGTTTAAGTTAAATATATTTGCATATTCAGGTTCTCGAAGGTGTTATCTGTCTGGTCCAAGTACGAAAATCAAGTAAAATTAGGTGTATATTGAAGAACCAAGGCCATTTTGGAAACCATACTGGACTGCACCTGGTTCTACCTGGTTCTATTCAAATGAGGTTTTAGATGTGCAAATAATGCTTTAAACTTGATTTCTCATTAGGGACAGTTAGTCAACATCCTAAGGTTTCCCCCCATGGAAGGAAATCTGAATCATACTCACTTTTTGTATGAGGATTGTGGCACCTAAAAATAGCTTGCAAACTGCTGGGAGACACCCAATTAGTGCATTTAGTGGTTATCAGCCTTCATAGTGCACGATTGCTCATTTTACTGCAAAGCTAGTAGTTAAAGGAAGTTGGAACACAATCATAACTTCCTTTTAGCCTAGTAAAGAGTACAACCAATTGAAAAGAAGAAAGGGGAGAAGAAAGGCAGAAATGATCGGATTAGATCGCCACAAAGGTGAAAGAACCAGCAGCCTTTGTCTCTTTCATACATATGCATCCAGCTCTCTCCTTACTTAATTACTTGCTTAGTAATGATTTTAGGCCTTATCAAAAATGTTAGCTAGACTCATAGACTGTAGCCAGCATAATTAAGCATGCTTTGTACTTTACTGATTTATAAGCTAGTTTTTAGTTTTCGTTGAGCTGGTTTTAAGCTAGATTAAGAGGTTTCTAATCTTAATGAAACCTCCTAATCATACTAGGCATCTTGTATTCGTGGGTATAAGGCCTAAGGAGCCTCGTTTTTGTAACCAAATTGCTTAGATTTTGAATGAACAAGAGAGCATTGCTCCTTTGAGTAACCGAAACTCTTACTTGCTTATCCTAGCTTAGGCCAAGTTAGGTTGTGATCAAGTGAGCCTTAGCTCTTAATTAGGTGGTGTTTCTATGTCCTAACCTTGATCTTAGTGGTGTTTTCTGTATCTAAGAATCAAGTTTAGTTTTATGTTTCATCCCTTTTTCCTTTCGGATTCACTTAAACCCAAAGCTGAGTTCTTATTGTTCTTAGCTTGAGTATGAGTTGAGTTCACTGGTGCATCCATCAAATTCGATGTCAGAGCTACATTTCTCCTTGGCATGGAAACTAGCCCAACGTTCCCAAATCAATTCAAACACATTCCCTAAACACATTCCATAAACTAGCCCCATACACACCCGGTTTCACCATGAGTTCTAGTATGAGTTTAGAAGAGAAGCTCGAAGCAATTTTGAAGAACAACTTAACTATTTCAACTTCAAATCAAGAATTTAGAGATTCCAATCAAGAACTCATAGCTCAAAATGAGTACTTGAGAAAGCAGCTTGGTGATTTCATAAAGTAAAAACAGACAGTGCTAGCTAGTCCCATGGGTTCTGATCATGGTAAGGAAGAAGAAGCAGCAAGCAATCCCTTGAGCTCTTCAAGTGAGGGAGAACCACTAAGCAGGTGAAGAAGAGAACAAAGGCAACCCACTAACTGTAATGATTTTAGAGTCAAAATCCCTGAATTCGAAGGTGAACTTGATCCAGTTGAGTTTCTAGAATGGTGACACACAGTTAAATAGATCTTTGAGTATAAGGATGTTTCTGAAGATAAGAAAGTCAAGTTGGTTGCTCTTATGCTCAAGAAGTATGCCTCATTATGGTGGACTAACTTATGTGCCAACAGAGTTAGAAACCGAAAAGCAAAATCAGAACTTGGGAAAAGATGAAAGCTAAACTAGAGTCATGGTTTCTACCTCCAACCTACATCCAAGATAGTTACTCTCAACTCCATAACCTTACACAAGGCAGCGTCAATGTTGAAGAATACTCACGTGAGTTTGAGAAACACATGATCAAATGTGACATTTGGGAACTAGAAGAGAAAACCATAGTTAGGTACTTATGAGGGCTTGAGCCTAAGTATGCTAATGTGGTTGAATTGTAATAGTTTACTACTTTCAATAAGGTTTGTGTCCTTGCTCATAGGGTTGAGCAATAAAGGAAAACTAGGCAGCCCTTTAAACGTGAGTTTTCAAAGCCTCCACCTCGGAACCCACCTTTTGACAAGGGGAGCCTATCCCACTTCCAAAGCCTGTGAATCCGTCCCCTTTCACCCCACAAACAACCCAAACTCTATAAAAGAGCCAAACACCTCAAAAGAGATCCAATCCTAGTCCTTTAAGCACTAGAAGATGCTTTCAGTGCTAAGGGCTTGGACATACTACTGCGGACTGCCCAAATAGAAAAGTGATCACTTTAGCTGAATGGGAAGCCATGGAAGAGCATGAGATTGAGGAGGAAAAGGAGGAGGATATAGAGGGTGATCTTGAGGAAACTCAAGAGGAGGTAGAGGAGGAAGCAGATGAGGGTGAAATGCTAGTTTCGAGGAGGGTTTTAAGTGGCTAGAAAGGTTCTAAAGATGAGCAAAGGGAAAACATCTTTTATTCCCAGTGTACGATTCAAGGAAAGGTGTGTTCAATGATCATGGATGGAGGGAGTTATGCCAATGTTATTTCCCTTAGCACGATTGAGAAACTAGGCTTGCAAGCTATGTCCCATCCCCATCCTTACAACATCTAATGGCTTAATCAAGGCAAGGGATTACAAGTTAACTTCCAGTGCTTCATTTCTTTCTCCATTGGAAAGAACTACCAGGATGAGTTATGGTCTGATGTTATCCCAGTAGATACATGTGATATGTTGTTAGGTAGGCCTTGGTTATGTGATAGGAAGGTGATGCATAATGGATTCTTGAACACATACTCATTTTCCAAAGGAGGGAAGAAGATCACCTCGGTTCCTTTATCCCCATCCGAGCTCAACAAAAGTAAACACAAAAACGACCTGAACATTTTGATTTGCTTCTTAGTTCTTACCTTTAGTGAACCTCTATTAAAGGCCTCATACCATGAGTTTAAAGCTTTCAAAGAGTTGATTTTGAGCGATCAAGAGGAACTAGAAGCTCCCTTACAAAGCCACCCCGTAGCCATTTCCCTAATCCACCAATTTAGTCACTTGTTTCCAGAGGAGATACCCATGGGTTTGCCTCCTAAAAGAGATATCTAGCACCATATTGATCTTATTTCGGGTTCTATCCTTCTAAATAAGCCAGCTTATAGGATGAATCCTAAGAAAACCATAGAGATTCAAAGGTAAGTTGAGGAACTAATGTCAAAAGGGCTAGTTCATGAGTCTTTAAGCCCTTATGCCATACCAGCTTACTAGTTCCTAAGAAGAATGGCAGCATACGCATGTGTGTGGATAGTAGAGCCATCCTATATCTAGACTTAAGGATATGCTAGATGAGTTGTATGGCTCTTAAGTGTTTTCAAAGATTGATCTTCGAAGTGGATACTACCAAATCAGAATATAAGAGGGAGATGAATGAAAGACTACATTCAAGATTAAAGGAGAGTTATATGAATGACTAAATGCCCCTAGTACCTTTATGAGGTTAATGAATCAAGCATTCAAACCTTATATTAGGAATTTTGTGGTTGTTAACTTTGATAATGTTCTGATTTATAGCAAGAACGAGCAAGAGCATGAAGATCACCTTATCCAGATTATGCTAGTTCTTGAACGTTAGAAATTGTTTGGGAACCTTAAGAAATGCACCTTTTCCACTCATAAGGTGACTTTCTTAGGTTACATTGTTACTGGTCATGGCATTAAGGATGATGAGAGCAAGCTAGAGACTATTCGGACATGGCCTACTCCACAAAGTACACATGATGTACGAAGCTTCCATGGTATTGCATCTTTTTACAGGAGGTTTATAAGGAACTTCGGCACTATTATGGCTCCCATGATAGAAGTGACTCAGGATACATCATTCAAATTGACCCGTAAAGCCCAATCTGCCTTTGAAGAAGTTAAGAATAAACTAACTCAAGCACCCGTACTTGCTTTACCGTGCTTTAAGAAAGTTCTTGAGGTTGAATGTGATGCATCTGGAGTTAGAATAGGTGGTTTTCTTACATAGGAAGATAATCCATTTTCCTTCTTTAGTGAAAAATTGTGTGATTCAAGATGAAAGTATTCCACCTATGATAAGGTGTTTTATACGATTGTGTGATGTTTAGAACACTGGAATCATTATCTAGTGGCAAGTGAGTTTATTTTGCATTCTAATCATGAGGCTTTGAAGTATATTCAAGGCCAACATAAGTTAAACTCACTTCATGCAAAATGGGTTGAGTATCTCCAGTTATTTCACTTTACAATCAAGCATGAGTCCGGAAAGCTCAATCAAGGAGCCGACGCATTATCTAGGAGGCATTTGCTCCTGTTTCAGTTAGATTCTTGTGTTCTTGGGTTTGAGCATCTAAATTGACTATATTCTAATGATGAAGACTTTGGGGAGTTGTATTCTATTTGTTAGAAACACCCCAAAGGTGATTTCTTCGTATAAGAAGGATTTCTATTCAAGGATACACGCTTGTATATTCCTAAGTGTAGCACCCGTGAGCTTCTGATTATAAAGGTGTATGGAGGCTCTCTAGCTAGCCATTATGGAGAGAACAAGACTATTATCATGCTTAGGGAGCATTACTACTAGCCAGGGATGGACAAGGACGTTTAAGACATCTTGAGGAGGTGTAGCACATGTCAAGTGGCTAAGAGTCACTCTCTACCCCACGGCCTTTACATACGTCTACCAGTTCCCACATTTCCATGGGTTGATGTAAGTATGTATTTCATCCTAGGCTTTTCTTAAACCCAAAGGAACAAGGATTCAATATTTGTGGTGGTGGATAGGTTTTCCAACATGAAACACTTCATTCCATGCAATAAAACTAATGATGCTACAAACATCACAGAGTTGTATTTCAAGGACGTGACAAGGTTATATAGCATTCCAAGGTCCATTGTTTCTGATAGGGATACTAAGTTCCTTAGTCACTTTTGGATTACATTGTGTAAGAAATTGGGTACTAAACTGAAGTATACTACCCAATGTGATCCACAAAATGATGTGCAAAATGAGGTTACAAATCAAACCTTAGAAACTCTCCTCAGAGCTTTGATTAAACCTTATGCCAAGGCTTGGGATTTGTTCTCACCACATGTTGAGTTTGCTTACAACAAGGCTCCTAGCAAGGCAACTGCTCTATCCCTATTTAAAGTGGTCCATGGAATTGATCCCCTTAGCCCACTTGATCTTACTCCACGACCTTTAGACCAAAAGCCAAGTGCAAATGCAGTCCAAAAGATGTCCCACATTTTGTAAAGCACTCAAACAGATTCATCCGGGTTTAAGGCAGATCACAAGCCCGAATTTGTGTTCATAATTACTGAGGCCTCCTTGAGGTTTATGTCAAATATTTTTGCATATTCAGGTTCCCCAAGATGTCAACTGTCTACTCTAAGATAGAAAATCAAGTTAAATCAAGTGTATATTGAAGAACCAAGACCATTTTGCAAACCATGCTGGATTGCACCTAGTTCTACCCGATTATGCTCAACTGAGGTTTAGGCGTGCAAATAATGATATAAACCTGATTTCTCATTACGGAGGGTTATTAGACATCCTAAGGTTTCCGCCCATGGAAGGAAATCCAAATCATACTCATTTTTTACATGAGAAATGTGGCATCTAAAAATAACTTGCAAACTACCAGAAGATACCCAATTAGTGCATTTGGTGGTTACCAGCCTTCCTAGTGCATGATTACTCTTTTTTCTACAAAGCTGGTAGTTAAAGGAAGTTGGAACACAATCATAACTTCCTTTTAGCCTAGTAAAGAGTATAACCAATTGAAAAGGAGAAAGGGGAGAGCAAAGGCAGAAATGACTGGATTGGATAGCTGCAAAGGTGAAAGAACCAGTAGTCTTTTTCTTTCTTATACATATGCAGCCAGCTCTCTCCTTGCTTAATTACTTACTTAGTAATGAGTTTAGGCATTATCATAAATGTTACCTAGACTTATGGATTGTAGTTAGCATAATTAAGCAAGCTTTCTACTTTGCTGATTTGTAAGCTAGTTTTCAATTTTAGTTCAGCTAGTTTTAACCTAGATTAAGAGGTTTTGTAATCTTGAAGAAATCTCCAACTCTTACTAGGCAGCTTGTGTTCATGGGTATAAGGCCTAATGAGCCTCATTTTTGTAATCAGATTGCTTAGATTTTGAATGAAAAAAAGTGCATTGCTCCTTTGAGTAACCGAAACTCTTACTTGCTTATCCTAACTTAGGCCAGGTTAGGTGGTGATTAAGTGAGTCCTAACTCTTAATTAGGTGGTATTTCTATATCCTAATTGAGGTTAAGGGCCTTAACCTTGATCTTGGGGGTGTTTTCTGGATCCAAGAATCAAGTTTAGTTCTATATTTCATCCCTTTTTTCTTTTGGATTCCTTACATTCCTTTCAGTGTGAGCAAAGTTCATTGGTGCATCCATCACATGTGAGGGGGTCGTTGAATCTCCTAATTTGGAATTCGACGATGATCATTTCTATATGAAATATGCGAATTTTTATGTGGGTTTGATGTCACTGAGGGTCAAAATATAGATATCTGTGTTGATATGAATTCTTTTCTTTTAACCATATCATAACTGACCATTACTTTGAGCCATCCAGGTCTAAATTTTAACAATTTAAGACTTCTGTGCCTATGACTGTTAATTTCGATCAAACTCTTGAGCATGCCAAGATTAAGAGACTTGTTGACTTATGAGCCATTGATTAGGTAGATAGCTTGTTCACAATGATTTACTTGTAGGCGGATGACTAATTTATTTGCTTACTATGAGTATGTCTATCTGTTTCATAACAGGGCCGAACAATTTGATAAGCTGAAATGGTCCCTTAATTGTGCCGCACAATGACTATCAAGTGTGTACAGTTTTCCCTTATGTATATTTGATTATACTTGAAAAATTCGAAAAGATTTTCTATTTTCTTTCTATTTTTCTTTTATTTTTCAAAGATTTTATGGGTGCATCTTCTGCAAACCCTTATGAGACCACACTTGTCCACCTAGGGGAGCCTAGGGGTTTAAAGGACTTGTTGCATGTACTAAGTGCAACTGTGATTCCTACGAAAGTGAGTTAGGTGTCTTACGTATAATTTATTTTATTTTGTTTTACTTAAGGCCTAGAAAAAAACTTGGTTTGGTGGTATTTGTTTAGTCACCAAAAGTGTTGAATATTATACCTCTATTCGCCTAGATTTTAGTTATCTTTGAGCTTATTTTGTGCTATAATAGGATTTTGTGTAGTAGGTAATAAGCGATGAGGAAAAGGCTCAAAAATTCAAAATTGAATAAATGATTTTTCATTAATTAGCATGGTGACCCAACTCGATTCTTGTTTTGTCCTTTGGCTAGAATCAAACACCCCACTCTCCTTTAACACACCAAGTCAAGTTTGGCAGATAATTGGAAAGTTTAGGATTGAAGATGCGAAAGACTCGAATAAATATGGTGGTGGAGTCTTTCACCAAATCAATGAAGAAATAAGAAATGGGCAGTTGGGTACAATTAGGAAAGTGGGAAAATTACTTGAAAAATTAGAAATCAATTGCAATTAGGATAGTGGAATATTAGCTTAGGTATTAAGAATTCTAATGAAATTAGGGTAGTTTATGGGGTTTTCACTAGTATAAATAGGGGTCCTTGGGTGATTGGTAAGTCATCAAATTCTCCACATCTCTCGTATAATATTAGTTTAGAGTCTAAGAGATTATTGTGATTTTCGAAATTCTTTCATGTTTAACATAATTTCTCTAGTTTCAATTTCTTTAGTTCTAGTCCCAATTTAAGTTTTCTACTTTTAGTTTTGATTCAAGTTTATTGGTTTGAATTTTAGTCTTCCAAAAAGTTCTCTTATTTAAGGTTCAATTTTTATTACTCTGTTGGGTCGATAGTGGATATTGAAGTCTTGAGATGATCTGTCATTCAAGGTTGATATTTTCGACTTCGATTAAATCTAAGTAGTCAATGTAATTTCTTTCTTCTCTCTTAAAGTCTTTATTTCAGTTTCATAATTTAAATTAGATTTTTTTGTGGGGCTAGTTGGTAATATGTGAAATTAATTTTAGTTATATTATTTTTAGATTAGTTTGGTGATTGATATTAGTAATTAAATTCAACTCATCTCTGTGGACGACCCGTATAGTATTACAATTACAGCTTTACACCTATGACTTATTTTTACGATTGTTGAAATAGAACAAGTTTTTTGGCGCTGTTGCCAGAGATAGAGTTTGTGAAATATGGTTGCAAATTGAGTCTTGAGTTAGTTTATTGATCATTGTAGTGTGTGTTTGTTTTTATTTTTAGTGAGTGCTCGTTTTGTCTTAATTGTTTTTAGTTTAGATTTCTTGTGTTCTTATTTTTATGTTAGAATTTATATTTTGATTTTCCTTTGGTTAATTCTTTCTTTTATAAGTTATGTAGTTGACTTTTCTATCATTTAAAAAAAATCAAAATAGAATATAGCATGTGTAAATAGTGCAACTGCAACCAAAACTGAAACAAATCAGTGCTGTCTTTTTTCTATTTTCGAGTTTCTGTTTCAAAATTTATGTGCTAATTTAGTGCTTATTTTCCTTTTCTAATGCTTTTAGTAGGTTTCTAAGAATTTTTAGAGTCTAGGTGAAATTTTGTGCCATTTTTCTAAATTTTTTTAATATTCTAATATTTTAAAAATAATTTCTTGTTTTGATTTTTCTACATTATTCTGAGTCTAAAAAATGAGAAAAAAAATCTGTTCATATTACATTTGATTTTTACTGGATTTTGAGTAGACCTGTCAATTCGGACGGGTGGGTAGAATACGAGTCGGGTGTATTTCGGTTTCGGGTAAATATGGGTTGGGTGTATTTCGTGTTCGGGTGGAATACAGGTCGTGTGTATTTCGGTTTTACGGGTCTAGGGTAGACCCAATGGGTCATGATCGCCATTTATTTTACTATTTTTGGGCGACTAATATCGACTATAGAAGCTCAAATTACTTGAATACATATTAAATAAATCTTTGATTTCACGACAAACGAATGAACATTACTAGACTTAAAATTAATAAAAATGAAGAAAGAAAAAATGTATTTATTCATTTGTTAGTCCGCAAATTAAAAATTAATTATGTTTTTGAAATGCACTTGCTCCTTATATGGAATATGAAATAACTATTATAGACATTAAACAAGGTACAAATAAGCTACTTACTTTTCATTCTTTGAATATGATCAAGGATTCAAGGTCACGATTCATGATGAAGCAAAGTCTTAGGTCATAACTCATAAACAAGTAAAACAACCAAGTCACCATTACAAAAAGAAACAAAGCACAAAGTCACTACATGATAGAAGAGTGACCACCATTACAAGTTTACAACAAGTCACAAAGCACAAAGTCATAAGTCATAAACAACCAAGTCATAAAGCAACCAAGTTATAGCAAAGACACCTAAAGCATAGTTCAATATCAAACACCTAACATTAATAAACTAATTAATCAAAGTAAATTCCTCATCTACACATTGTATTTCAAATAGATTTTCAAAACTATAGACTATTAAATGAAAAATCTATATCACGCTTTTTTTTAGAACCAAAAGAGGCATATAGTTCAACAATATGAGATAGTGGATGTCCGACTTTGTCACTAATTTCCTAAGCTTCTTCTCGCTCATCCCCACTGCCCATCTTGCTTTTCTTCTGTCAAATTCTTCATTGCATACAGAAACGACTATGAATCGGTGAAGAATTTTGTGGGTTATGAAGATGAAGGGCGCTGTGTGTCTTCCATCGACAATTCCACTCGGTTGCCATGTACCTTCAGCTGATAATCTCAAAATGGTATCGCTCTAATTGCCAGAAACTTGATTAATTTAATGTCTTTTTTTATACATGGGAGCCTGAAATCTTCTATTAGGTGACTTAAAAAAACAAAAAGAAAGGTTATGAAATCAAATATGAAGATTGAAGACAAACAGAGGCACAGTCGCACAGAGCAAGACTATTTTGAACTGTTCGAACAGTTCAGATTGAAATCAAAGTATGAAGAAAGGCTATTTCGAACAGTTCAGATTTCAGAAGCTTTTCGAACCACTCAAGTCAACATAGCTGATGGATGAGAGGGAGCATGGGCACTGCTATTTCGAACCAAAGGGGATGGAGATGGGAAAGCTGAAGTACTAGACCCAGAAGCTCTTCTTCCATGACCACGGGACCCACGCTGCGGTGCCATGGATGGGGAGGGAAAGCTAAAATGGAGCTGAGGAGAGTGTTGCTTCGCGACTGAGGCTGCGACAAGCCGGTAACAATGGCGGTGCGTTTCAGCTGAAGAGATGGAGAGGGAGGTGAAGGCGCTTCAGCTGAAGAGATGGAAAGGGACTCGATTCAGATCTAGGTTTTGCTTTGCGTGAGAGCCTGTGCGTGATTTTGCTGCCCCTTGTTTTTCATTTTTCACCAGTCAGGGAGACAGGGAGTCACCAACGAAGCCGAAAATCACAGGCCCATCATAAACATCAATCCCACTTTTATTTTCACTGTTGACCCGACGGGTCAACCGAGACCCGACCCGCTTAGACCCGAATTTTTCCGGGTTTTTCGGGTTCGGTTAATTTCGAGTTTCAAGTCAAAAAATCTTGTTTAGAACCCTAAACTTTCGGGCGGGTTCGGGTCAGGTTTTCGGGTCGGGTCAAAAATTGACAGGTTTATTTTGAGTGTCTCGCTATTTATTTTTCTTTTAGGTTTTTATTTTCATTTTTTCCTTTTCAGTTTCTGTGCAAAAACAAAAACTAAAAAACAAATTAGAAAAATAAAAAAATCAAAGAATGCCAATTTTTCATTTGCTACAATTTGAGCATGAACCTTTTTGGAGCTATTTATCAAGGCGTAATGATTTTCGTGATCAATTGCATCAAAATTTTGAAAAATAGAAAATTTGTTAAGTCATTGTTGAGGGTTTTAATGCTGAATTTAGAGGTTATGTTGAGTCTATGTATCATGGAGGATTATTAGGATTATTGTCTAGAACTTAAGATAAGGTTTAAGTTTTCTTCGAAAAATTAGCTTGGGACACTTATGAGTCTGAACAAGCTAGAGGGACCTTAAGATACCTGACTTATGGCGAGTACGCTTTTCATGTCACTCCTCACTGCGGGGATCACTTTAGGGACTCATGTGATCACCTGTCTTACTCTTATCTGATTCGTTTGTGGTGTAATTATTGTGAGTGTTCTTATCATGATGTTCATAATTGTCCTTATCGTGAACTCGTTGATGCTACATGCGCAAGTCTTGGAAAGATGATACATGAATTGTAGATAAAATAATAGAGACTATAAAGGATAGAATTGCTTAATATTCTCACCTATTTAATTAGAGTATAAAGGATTAAAATTTGTGTGAGTTTGACTCTGTTTTATGATCTCTTGGACCTACTGTCATTTTTATGATGATTTTGAGCATTCAATCAAATCTAGCTCTAACTTGCATGATGATATGTCTTTGTCTAACCTAGAGCAAGAGAATGACCTTTATATATCTCTATCTTATGACTTTGCACTCTAAACAAGCACACCTAGGGATGTCACTGAGGATGTCCTAGTTTCTACTTAACCACCTACCCCTTTTGATCACTCTTGTGAGTTTAAGGAAGGCAAAGAATTTAAAAGTGCTAGTGAGTTCAACAAGCATCCTAACTTTAATGAATCAAAAGATATTTGTGTACAGGAGTCATGTGAGGTGGTGGTTGAATCCACTAATTTGGAAATTGACGATGACCATTTTTCTATTGAATATGCATCTTTTTGTTGTGGATTTAATGTTAATGAAAGCCTTGATATAGATGTCTGTGTTGAGTATGAATTCTTTTCTTTTTACCTTATCATAGCTGACCACCTCTTTGAATCATCCAAGTTCGAATTTTAAGAGTCTGAGACTTCTATGCTTATGACTGTTGATTTTGACCAGACTCCTGAGCTTGCCAAGATTAAGAGACTTCTGGACTTGGGACCTATTGACGCAACTGCTACTAAGTGCTACCCTTTGAGGCAATACTGCTACTGAAAAATCTTGCTTCTCAAGTCAATAAGTTAATAAAATAGTCGAGTGCAATTGAGTCAAAACCTTTATAAGCTTAACTCCTAGGGTGATGATACACTTACATACGGCGCATTAGGATGGACTCACTATTTTGATGGTTTGTGAGGTGAAAAATTGGTGTATGGGTGTCTTCTTTAAGGACTAAGAGTCTTGATATGTGCATTGTGTGCGTGTATAATTTGATATTTAAGTTGTAGGGTTGATTTATTAGTCAAGTGTTTACAGTTTTCTTTATGTATATTTGATTTTATTTGAAAAATTCAAAAAAAAATTTCATTTTTCTTTCTATTTTTCTTTTCTTCTTCAAAGATTTTGTGGGTATATTTTTCTGTAAACCGTCATGAGACCATGCTCATGCACTAGGAGGAGCCTCAGGGTTTACAGAGATTGTTGCACGAGCTAAGTGCAACCATGATTCCTACGAAAGTAAGTTAGGTGTCTTAGGTATACTTTCTTTTATTTTCTTTTTCTTATGGATGAGCAAAATCTTGGTGTGGGGTTATTATTTGTTCAGTCACCAAAAGTGATAATTATTATACCTCTATTCGCTTAGAAAAATGATAAATATTATACCCTGTTTGCATAGATTTTAATTATATTTGAGTTTATTTTGTACTTTAATAGGATTTTGTGCAGTTTTGTAGGTAATAAAATCTTGGTGTGGGCAACCCAACTGTTGTGCAAGTCTAGCCCAATTCTTATTTTATCCCGAGGCTAGAAGTAAATGCCCCATTATCCTTTAACACACCAAGTTACACTTAGTAGATCATACGATGATTAGACGTGAAAATTAGAAAGAGTAGGATTGAAGATGTGAAGGAATAAAATGAATATGGTGGTGGTGTCTTTTACTAAATCAATGAAGAAATTAGAAATTTGAAGTTTGGTACAATTGGGAAAGTCAGAAAATTACTTGAAAAATTAGAAATCAGCTGCAGTTAGGAAAGTGGAATATCAGCGTGGCCATTAAGAATTCTAATGTAATTTGGACGGTTTAGGGGGTTTGTTACCAGTATAAATAAGGGTCCTTTGGTGCCAGGTAAATCATCAAATATCTCCATCTCTTATAACATTAGTTTTAGAGTTTGAGAGATTATTGTGATTTTCGAAATTCTTTCAAGTTGAACTTAATTTCTCTAGCTTCAATTTTTTTTGTTCTCGTTTCAATTCAAGTTTTCTACTTTTAGTTTTAATTCAAGTTTACTAGTTTTAATTTTAGTCTTCCCAAAAATTCTCTCATTTAAAGATTCAATTTTTATCACTCTTTCTGGTTGACAGTGGATATTGCAGTTTTGAGGTGATTGCTCTTTCAAGGTTCGGATTTTCGACATCTATTAATTCTAAGTAGCCAAGGTTATTTCTTTCTTCTCACTTAAAGTTTTTATTTTAGTTTCATGATTTAAATTAGATTTTTTTTGGTGAGGTTACTTGGTATTATTGAAAATTAATTTTAGTTAGATTATTTATAAATTAGGTTAGTGGTTGATATTAGTAATTAAATTCAACCCATCTTTGTGGGCGACCCGTATAGTGCTACAATTATAGATTTGCGCTTGCGGCTTATTTTTGCAGCTTCTACACTAGAATGCGTTTTTAGCACTATTGCCTCGGATGTAGTTTGTGAAACAAGGTTACAAATCAAGTCTTGAGTTAGTTCATTGGGTTTTATAGTCTGTGTTTGTTTTTTACTTTTAGTGAGTGTTTGTTTTGTTCAATTGTTTTTAGTGTAGATTTCTTTTGTTCTTGTTTTTGTGTTAGAATTTACATTTTTATTTTCTTTTGGTTAATTCTTTCTTTTATTAATTTTTTGGTTGAATTTTTTGTTATCTACAAAATTCAAAATAGAGTACAGCATGTGTGAATAGTTCAAGTGCAACTAGAACCGAAACTAATCAGTGCAATTAGTGCAGTTTTTTTGTTTTCAAGTTTCTATTTTCAATTTTTGTGCTAAATCAGTGCTTATTTTGCATTTCTGATATCTATAGTATGTTTCAAGCAATTGTTAGTATCCAGGTGAATTTTTGTGAAATTTTTCTGAATCTTAGGAATTTTCTGCAATTTTCCAAAAAAAATTTTTGTTTTGATTTTTCTGCATTACTCTAGGCTTGAAAAATGAGACAAAATATGTGCATATTACATTTGATTTTTGCTGAATTTATAGTGTATAAAATTTTGAGTTTGTAGTTTTGCTAAATTCGCTATTTATTTTTCTTTTAGGCTTCTTTTCATTTTTTCTTTCTTTTATGTTTTTGTGTTAAAAACAAAATTCAAAACAAGCCCAAAAAATACAAAAAATCAAAGAATACTAATTTTTCATTTCCCACAATTTGAACATGAACCTTTCTGGAGCTATTTATTAAGACTTAACGATTATTGTGATGAAATCATCAAAATTTTGAAAAATAGGAAATTTGTGAGGTCATTATTGTGGATTTGAATGCTGAATTTAGAGGTTATGTTGGGTATATGTATCTTGAAAGATTGTTTAGATTATTGTCTAAAACTCAAGTTTGGGATTTCTCCGAAAAATTAGCTTGAGACACTTTTGAGTTTGAGCAAGCTAGAGGGGCCTCAGGATACCCGACTCATGACGAGTACGATTTTCATGTCACTCGTCACCACCAGGATCACTTTAAGGACTATTATAATCAACCATCTTACTCTTATCTGATTCCTTTTTGGTGCAATTATTGTTATTCTTCTTATAATGATGTTCATAATGGTCCATATTGTGATTATGTTGATGCTACAGGCGCGAGTCCTGGAAAGACAATAAATAAATTGACAGATAAAATGATAGAGGCCATGAAGGATAGAATTGATGAATATTCGCACTGTTTTAATTAGAGCGGGGAGGATTATAATTTGCATGAGTCTAACTCTAGTTTAGGATCTCTTGAGCCTGCATCAATTTTTATGATGATTTTGAGCCTTCAATAGATTCTAGCTCTGACTTGCATGATGATATGCCTTTGTCTAACCTAGAGCAAGAGAATGACCTTTCTATTTCTCTATCTTATGACTTTGCACTCCAAACAAGCACATCTAGGGACGTCATTGAGGATGTCCTAGTTTCTACTAACCACCTACCCCTTTTCATCACTCTTATGAGTTTAAGGAAGGTGAATAATTTGAAAGTGCTAGTAAGTTCAATAAGCATCATGACTTTAATGAACGGAAGATATTTGTGTACACAAGTCATGTGAGGGGGTGGTTGAATCCACTGATTTTGGAATTTGACTATGATCATTTCTCTATGGAATATGCGTCTTTTTCATCTGGGTTTGATGTTACTAAGGATCTAGATGTGGATATCTGTGTTGAATATGAATTCTTTTCTGTTGACCCTATCATAACTGACTATTTCTTTGAACCATCTACGTCTAAATTTTAATAATTTTAGACTTCTATGCCTGTGACTGTTAATTTTGACCAGACCCTTGCGCATGACAAGATTAAGTGACTTGTGGACTTATGACCTATTGATATGCCTAGACAGCTTACTCATAATGATCGACTTGCTAGGTCGATGACCAATTTGTTGTCTTATTGTGAGTAAGTCTATCTATTTCACGGCTAGGTCGAACAATTTGATAAGCTAAAACGAGTCCTTAATTGTGCTGCATTTATCATACGGATGTGCTCTTTTTGGCTTCAGCACTCTAAGCTTTACTGTTTTATTATTATTAAGAGTTTTCCTGCAAGTTTGATAAGCTACTATGTTCACTAATGGATTATGATTTGAGTAGCTATGTTCATCTTGATATGGAGTGGTTGATGCTCCACAAGCCTCTACCTAAATGGACTTTCGGAAGTTATAGCTTAGGTGTAATTCCACACTAGCTTGGTATTACTGTTCTTTGCATTGTACATTATACATATCCTATCTATTATTTTTATCTTTTCTTTTGTATCCTGGATACTCATTTTTTACAATGCAAAGATTGCGTGATTTTGGTATAAGGGAGAGGAAGCCGTGCTTTAAAATTTTTGAAAAGAAAAAAAGGGAAAAATTTTCAAAAAACTAAAAGATTTGCCATTTTTGTGTGGTTTTGTGAGTTGTACTATCATGATTGACTTTGACTTTCGGTGACTTAGTATCGGGTTGTATACAAGTATTGTATACATGATGGACCTTAATTCAACGTGCGTCATTTCTTACCCCAGTTTTAACCCTATTATTCCTTTATAATGTTGAGTCTAGCCTTTATTTATATATCAACATTATCTTAAGGTCTTAGGCTTTCATGGCTTGATTTTCGTACTCATCTTTTTATGTTAGCTAAAAAAAAAAAGGTTAGAAATATAGGGAAAAAGGAGAAACAAAAATCAAATTATAAAGCCGGAAATGACAACCTTTGAGGCATGCACTATTAAGTGCTAACCTTTGAGGCAATATTGCTACTAGGAAAGCTTGCTTTCCAAGTGAATAAATCAATAAATTAGTCCAGTGCGATTGAGTTAAACCTTCGTAAGCTTAACTCATAGGGTGATGGTGCACTCACACGTCGTGTGCTACGATAAACTCACTGTTTTGATGGCTTTTAAGGTGAAAAATTTGTATGTGGGTGTCATCCTTGAGGGTTGAGAGTCTTGACATAAAATTATGCGTGCATATAATCTGATATTTAAGTTGCAGGGGTGATTTGTTGGTCAAGGGTGTACAGTTTGCCGTTATGTATATTTGATTATATTTGAAAAATTCAAAAATATTTTTTATTTTTGTTTCTGTTTTTTTTCTTTTTCAAAGATTTTGTGGGTATATTTTCTGCAAACCCCCACGAGACCACCCTCGTTCACTGGGGGGGCCTAAGGGTTTAAAGGGCTTGTTGCACTTGCTAAGTGCAATGATAATTCCTACCAAAGTCAGTTAGGTGTCGTAGGTATACTTTCTTTTTTTTTTCTTTTATTCGAGGATGAGCAAAATCTTTAAGTGGGGGTATTTGTTTAGTCACCAAAAGTGCTAAATATCATACCTCTATTCACAAAAATTATAGTTATATTCTAGCTTATTATGTGCTTTAATAGGATTTTGTGTAGTTTTGTAGGTAATTAGCGGACGAGGAAAAAGCTCAGAAATTGAAGGTTTAATAAATAAATTTTCATTAATTAGCATGCCGACTCGACTCTTCTGTAAGCGCAGCCTGATGTACCTGTCAAGGGTCCAAGCTAAAACTCAAATTAATAGTGAAAGCTTAAAACTAAGAGAGAATACAATCAAAGAGAAACCAACGAAAGTGGGACGTAATATGCTGGTTGTGAGGCAGCAAACACGTGAGGTAGGAATGAAATTTAGAATCAAGGATTCTAAATGGGAAAAGGAAAAGGAACTTGATGGGTCTTCAAGGGATTAATTGCAAACTCAAACCAGAATTCAGTGTAAACTGAAAACTAGCAAAGTGCACTTGAAACCCGTGAGGAATATCAAGGTAGATGGATAGTTCTAAACTGATGTTTGGATATAGAAACACCACAAAACACTAGTTTAGGGCCCTTAACTTTAATTAGGATACAGAAACACCACCTAATTAAGAGTTAAGACTTTACTTGAACACCACCTTAACCGGCCTAGCTAAGGATAAGCAAGTGAAGTGTTTGAATGCACGAAAGCAGAATGCTCTCAACTGGTTTTTGATTCAAAATCTGATAATTCATCTTACAAGGGCCGTGTACTATGCTTAAATACAAGTTAGCAAGCAAACAACCAAGCACTTACACACCTTAGAGCTGTCCTTACTAGGAAGGAAAGGTGTTAATTACACTTAATACAACCGGTTTAGAGCTAATTAAGTACAAAGCAAGCTTAAGCTAATCTAAATACATCTAAAGCATAAAGTAAAGCAAAGTAATGTTCATTACATATTAATCAACTCATACTTATGCTTAAAAATGCGAAAAGCTAGCTAGAATCCCATTGGCCAGCCATAAAGTGAACCTTCTTTTTTGTCTAGCCAATAGCATGCAAGAGACAACTTCTTTTGCTGCTTGCTCCTTATTGGTCTTCCTTACCAAGGTTGCATCATTGATGCCTAGGGATGTGTGCCAAAGCTTTGAAGAGCGTGCCAATCAACATTGGAAGGGAGGAAAGCCTTTTGAGAAGGCAAAAACCAACCGTGCTGCTGAACTGGTTTGAGGACAGTTTCTGGTCAGTTTTTAGGACTAGGTTTAAGCTTATCAACAGTGAGTATGATTTGGTTTTCAAGCCATGGGGGTAATTTTGGGATGTGTATAAACCCCCCCAACAAAGAAATCAAGGTTAAGCCATGCTTAAGTTGGTTAACTCTACTAAAACATTTTACTGCGTAGTTTTGGACCAAAACTGGCATGTTTGACAAAATGACTTAATCTCTTTGGTTGCTTTGGGTATGATTGAAACCTAATGCTTGGACCTGAAAGTAGACATCTTGGGGATTCCAAAAAGGTGAAAATCCAAGACTTAAACCGAAATATATCATAAGAAATAAAAAGAACAATACCGTGTATATTCTGGTCCTGCTGGGTAGTTTGGATACCTTGGGTTTGTTTGCAAATTTGAAAGGGTAAATGAAGTCCACATTGGATGAAACTTATTTTGGTGCAAAGCTGACTTCCTAAACTTCAATCCCAATGAAAAATATTGGACTTAAAACTCATAGAGGCTTAAGTAATTAAGCTTCCAAAAGATAGGTTGGCTGCTGGAACAACCCGTGAGCTGCTGTTTTAATACTTAAACAAAATTTGGATGATTTATTCATCCTTTGGCTTCAAAATATGATTACCTTTGCTGACTTGAGTTTCCAAATTAAGAGGTATAGAGAGATCTCCATCATCCTCCCCTTGTTGAAAAAGATTTGACCTCAAATCGTTTGGGTAATCATCTCCTCTTCTTGGCTACCACCTGCCTCGATCAAAAGGCTTAATCAACGCTACCCACCTTTGATAAGAAGCTTGTAATAAAGATTTATTACAAGTAAAAAGGATATTGGCATGATGATGGGTTTTGTGGTGGTTGATGGGAACTAGAATCAAGGTAAACCCTTTACCTTGTTCAGAAATAGTGAAGGTGTTTAAGAGTCCATCTTCAACTCCCTTTTAACTACTCAAATCCCTTTTCAAAACTAGTATCTCTCCCTCATTAGCCTTTTCTTCAATCTCCTCTAATTCCTCCTTCGGTTCTTCCACCAATTGCATCTTCTTTTCCTCTTGATTTTCCTCCTCTCTTATGGCTTTCCTTTCTTCCAGGGTAATGACCTTGCTATTTGGGCAATCCATGGCTAAGTGTCCAAGCCCTTGGCACTTGAGACGCCTCCTAAGTTGTGGGGGAAAGATCATTTGTGGGGTTGGTTTTTTTTTTGTGGGGTGGAAGGGAATGAACCCGTGGGCTTAATGGAGATACTTTCTTTCATGGGCGTGTAAGTGGATGGGCAAAAGGAACCCTTCATCTTACTACTTAATTTCTTCCAAGTTCTCACCTTCTCTTTTCCTTTCTTTTTTCGCTCAAACTTATAATTATTCCACCACTGAAGTGCACAACCTCTCAATCTTGAAATAACCACTTTGAACTTCTATTGGTCATTGAGGATACAATAAGTAAAAACTCGTTCCACCTTAGATAACCAACCTATGAACTCTTCCTTTTCGCTACGAAATTTTGGAATAGCAAAGCAAGCATATCCAATATCAATAAAAGCTAGTTCTTTCTCCAAGCTCATTGAAGATGCCGTGAAGGACGAGGCCTAGGGCTCTTTGTGGGCTGATTTGAAATGTAAGTAGGTTGTTTGTGTTTGGATTTAATTTGGAAGCGTGGGGTTCAGGCAAGGATCCGAACTTGCTATGATACCAAATATGATGTACCTGTGAAGGGTCCAAGCTAAAACTTAAATTAAGAGTGAAAGCTTAAAACCAAGAGAGAATACAATCAAAGAGAAACCAATGAAAGTGGGACGTAATATGCTGATTGTGAGGCAGCAAACACGTGAGGTAGGAATGGAATTTAGAATCAGGGATTCTAAATGGGAAAAGGAAAAGGAACTTGATGGGTCTTCAAGGGATTAATTACAAACTCAAACTAGAATTCAATGTAAACTGAAAACTAGCAAAGTGCACTTGAAACCCGTCAGGAATATCAAGGTAGATGAATAGTTCTAAACTGATGTTTGGATATAGAAACACCACCAAATACTAGTTTAGGGCCCTTAACTTTAATTAGGATATAAAAACACCATCTAATTAAGAGTTAAGACTTTACTTGAACACCACCTTAACCAGCCAAGCTAAGGATAAGGAAGTGAAGTGTTTGAATGCACGAATGCACGAAAGCAAAATGCTCTAAACTGGTTTTTGATTCAAAATCTAATAATTCATCTTACAAGGGTTGTGTACTATGCTTAAATACAAGCTAGCAAGCACCCAACCAAGCACTTACACACCTTAGAGCTTTCCTTACTAGGAAGGAAAGGTGTTAATTACACTAATACAACCGGTTTAGAGCTAATTAAGTACAAAGCAAGCTTAAAGCTAATCTAAATGCATCTAAAGCACAAAGTAAAGCAATACTAATGTTTATTACATATTAATCAACTCATACTTAAGCTTAAACACGCTGAAAAGCTAGCTAGAATCCCATTGGCCAGCCGTAAAGTGAAGCTTCCTTTTTGTCTAGCCAATAGCATGCAAGAGACAACTTCTTTTGCTGCTTGCTCCTTATTGGTCATCCTTACCAAGGTTGCAGCCCATCATTGATGCCTAGGGATGTGTGCCAAGCTTTAAAGAGTGTTTCAATTAGCATTGGAAGGGAGGAAACCCTTTGGAGAAGGCAAAAAGCAATCATGCTGCTGAACTGGTTTGAGGACAGTTTCTGGCCGGTTTTTAGGGCTAGGTTTAAGCTTATCAAAAGTGAGTATGATTTGGTTTTTAGGCCATGGGGGCTAATTTTGGGATGTGTATAAATCCACCCAATAAAGCAATCAGGGTTAAACCATGCTTAAGTAGGTTAACTCTACTAAAACATTTTACCATGTAGTTTTGGACCAAAATGGGCAGGTTTGACAAAATGATTTAATCTCTTTGGTTGCTTTGGGTATGATTGAAAACTAATGCTTGGACCTGAAAGTAGACATCTTGGGGATTCGAAAAAGGTAAAAATCTAAGACTTAAACCAAAATATATCATAAGAAATGAAAAGAACAATACCGTGTATATTCTGGTCCTGCTGGGTAGTTTGGATACCTTGGGTTTATTTGCAAATTTGAAAGGGTAAATGAAGTCCAAATTGGATGAAACTTGTTTTGAAGCAAAGCTGACTTCCTGAACGTCAATCCCAATGAAAAATGTTGGACTTAAACCTCAAAGAGGCTTAAGTAATTAAGCTTCCAAAAGATGGGTTGGTTACTAGAACAACCCGTGAGTTGCTGTTTTACTACTTAAACAAAATTTGGATGAGTTATTCATCCTTTGGCCTTCAAAATATGATTACCTTTGCTGACTTGAGTTTCCAAATTAAGAGGTATGGAGAGATCTCCATCACAGCCCGATTCACATTTTGTCCCCAGATTAGAAGTCAATGCCCCACTCTCCTTTAACACACCAAGTCAACACCAAGTCAAGCTTAGCATATTATAAGATGATTAGCACGTGAAAATTGAAAAGTTTAGGATTGAAAAAGTGATGAAATTGAAGAAACATGTGGTGGAGTCCTTCTTCAAATCGATGAAGAAATTAGAAATTGGCGTACAATTAGGAAAGTGAGAAAATCGCTTGAAATATTAGAAATCAATTGCAATTAGGAAAGTGGAATATTAGCTTGGTATTAAGAATTCTAATGTAATTAAGAAAGTTTAGGGGTTTTGTTACTAGTATAAATAGAGGTCCTTGGATGCTTGGTAAATCATCAAATTCTCTTTCTCTCTCGTATCACATTAGTTTTAGAGTTTAAGAGATTATTGTGATTTTCGAAACTCTTTCTCTAGTTTCAATTTCAATTCAAGTTTTCTAGTTTTAGTTTTAATTCAAGTTTATTAGTTTCAATTTTAGTGTTCCTAAAAATTCTCTCATTTAAAGGCTCAATATGTATTACTCTTTCAGGTTGATAGTGGATATTGAACTCTTGAGGTGATCTCGTTCAAGGTTCAGATTTTCAACATATATTAATTCTAAGTAGTCAAGGTAATTTCTTTCTTTTCTCTGGTACTTTTTATTTCAGTTTCATAATTTAGATTAGATTTTTTTTGGAGGTTGCTTGCCATTATTGGAAATTAATTTTAGTTAGATTAGTTAGCAGTTGATACTAGTAATTAAATTCAACCGATCTTTGTGGATGACCTATGTAGTTCTACAATTATAGTTGTACACTTGCAGCTTGTTTTTACAGTTTCTCAGATACAACAAGTTCTTGACGTCATTGTATGGGAAGGAATTTGCAAAATTAGGGTGCAAACTGAGTTTTGAGTTAGTAGACACAACAAACCTTTGGCCCTTCCCATCACTATACAAATTCATAATACTCAATTTCACTCCATAATCATATACATCAAATTTTCAATTCTTCTCTTTCTCAAACCCACTCAAAATACATCCATGATCTTATTTATTTGCATAAGTGAGCAAAATGATCCTTTATAATCAATTGGAGAATTTTCATAATCCACCACTTTTTCAAGAATCACACCAAATCATTTTTCTCAAGTCAAAGAACACATCCAAGATTAATTTTGCATCAAAATATATTTAAACAACATGCCTGATGCCAAAAATAATTCAAAACCAAATCCCTAACTTGTAACCAACTTACTTCCTCCTCATCTCATCCAAAATCACCATAAACACCCTTATAAACATTAATGAAGCTAAAAATTGCCAAATCAAACATAACACAATCCACAAACATCACTTGACTTAAGTTAACATGATCATAGACAACCCTAAACCCTAGCATGCTTCAAGCTCAACTTCACCATGTCCAACATTCCCAAAATAATAAAATTTGCATGATAACATCTATTTTGACCCCAAGAGCATAAATGATAACTAAAACAATCATAAAACCTAAAAATACAACAAGATCAAATTAGGGTTTTACCTCTTTGAGAACTTAGGAGGAGAAGGTATGAGGTTGTTTGAGTGTGGGGGAGGTTGCTGTGGCTAAGGGAGGACCAGGGGTGACAGTGGGTGGCTGGTTGGTGGCTGACTAGTGGCTGAAAGGTGGCTGGCTGGTTGCTTGCTGTAGGTTGGCCGTGGGGTAGGAGAGAGAAGGGAGAGGGATGTGTATGTGGGGGGGGTTTTGCTTGGTTAGAAATGACTTGAAATTTACTTGGCTAAATTTATCCCTCCCATAAGTAGCTTTTGCTAACCATGGTTAAGCTTAAATAATGGTAATTAGCTAGGTTAATAATGCAAGCTTATTGGGCTTCAAATTAGGCCGAAATAAGTTGGGTTTGGAAATAAAACGCTCCATAACGATAATGTTTTTACATAACTCAAAATTAAACACTTTTGTGTTGTTATTGAAAAATAATTTAATCAATTACATTATAATTATCACGGCCTACTATCGATCCTCCCATAAGTTTCTTTAATAAATAAATAAATAAAGAAAACCCGAATTGCCAAGTGAGGGCCTAAAGGGATTTTTTCTTTTTTTTTCCACCAAGATGATTAAATGCGATAAATAAATAAGAGAAAATCATTGGCATGAGTAATTAAATAAATAAACATAATTTAGGGTTGAGCTATTGTAGCCTTCCCCCCTTGATGAGTTTCATCCTCAAAACTTATGAACTTTAGCACGTCATGAAGGATTACCTCAAATAAATGTGGTTACTTGGCTTTCATTTCTTTTTCGGTCTTCCAAGTGGGTTCTTGGGAGGTATGGTTTGTCCATAGCACCTTGACTAGAGGTGTTTGCTTGTTGCGTAGCTGCTTAATCCTGCGATCTAGTATTTGGAGTGGTCGCTCTCCATATACTAAATCCCCAGTGATTTCAATAGGTTCAGATATAATGATGTGGTCCGGATATGGAATATACTTCCTGAGCTGAGAGATGTAAAACACGTTATGTACGCGTTCAAGTTCTGCTGGCAGACCCAGACGATAAGTTACAAAATTTAACTTTTCAATGATTTCATAGGGCCCAATATATCTTGGACTCAATTTGCCTCGCATGCCGAACCTCTTGATGCCCTTAGTTGGTGAAACTTTTAGAAAAACTTTAACGCCTACTTGAAACTCCAAAGGCCTTCTTCTTTTGTCCGTATAACTCTTTTCCCGACTCTGGGCAACCTTATTATGCTCTCGAATTCTTTTTATTATTTTAATGGTTTCCTAGATCATTTCAGGGCTTATAATCAATGCCCCCATCTAAGTCACTCCAGCACAGTGGGGTTCTATACTTTCTCCTATATAAAGCCTTAAACGGGGCCATTTTGATGGTGGACTGATGTAAACCATCTTCCCACTTCCCTTGGAACTCCAATACACAAGTTAGGATACCCTCTACAATTTGATTCACTCTTTCAGTCTGCCCATCTGTCTCAGGGTGACAAGAGCTATTAAAGTTCAATTTGGTCCCAAAGGCTTTTTGAAGTGCTTTCCAGAAAAGGGCTTGGAATCTTTTATCCCTATCTGATACTATGTCTAAGGGGATCCTGTGTAGTCGGACTATGATGTATCTCCCAAGGGTTAGTGCTAAAACTCAGTTTAAGAGTGAATGCTTAAAACTAAGAGAGAATACAATCAACGGAAAACCAATGAAAGTGGGACGTAAGATACTAGTTGTGAGGCATCAAACACATGAGATAGGACGGGTTTTAGAATCAAGGGATTCTAAATAATAAAAGAAAAGAAGGAAACACCAAAGAACACCAAGGGGAATTACACGGGTTTGTGAGGTCCGAATGAACACCTTAAGCAATGCAGGTTGTTTCAAAGGGTTTGGATAGTCTAAACTCTTACTTAGATACAGAAACACCACTAAGTTTGAGTTTAGGGCCCTTAGCCTCAATTAAGATACAGAAACACCACCTAATTAAGAGTTAAGACTTATTTGATCACCACTTAGTTCGGCCTAAACTAAGATAAGCAAGTGAAGTGTTTAAATGTGCCTAAGCACGAAACCATAAATGCTCTTAAAGGTTTTTTGATTCAAATTTGATGTATTATGATTCATACATGGTCGTGTGCTTCTTTAAATAAAAGAGCCTAACAAGCAACCACACTAGCAAGCACACTCCTAAACCTTTCCTACCTAGGAAGGAAATGTCTTAAACTTAAGCTAATGCACACGGTTAGGACTAACCGTGTACAAACAAAGCTTTAAGCTAATCTAATTACAATCAAAACATTAAGGAAAGCAAGATTAATGTTTATTACATAGTAATCAACTCATAATTGAGCTTAAACATGCTGAAAAGCTAGCTAGAATCCCATTGGCCAGCCGAAATGCAAAGGCCACTTTATGGCTATCCAATAAGAAGCAAGAGACATCTTTGTTTGCAGCTTGGCTCCCATTGGTTGCTCTTTTCAATGGCTTTCTCCTTTTGCAGCTGACCATTTGGCCTTTTAGAGAGCTTGGGATGTGTGCCACTTAGCATTGGAATGGAGGAAACTCTTTGGAGAAGGAAACAAGCTGCTGCTGCCGAACTGGGTTCATAGGTAGATTCTGGCCGGTATTCTAACTTGATTTAAGCTTAGCAACCGTGAGTATGATTGTGTTTTCAGGCCATGGGGGGAAACTTTGGGATGTGTATAAACCCCCCCAACAAAGAAATCAAGGTTAAACCATGTTTAAGTAGGTTAACTCTACTAAAACATTTTACCGCGCAGGTTTGGACCAAAACTGGCAGGTTTGCCAAAATGACTTGATCTCTTTGGCTTTTTTTGGGTATGATTGGATTTCAATGCTTGTACCTGAAAGTAGACATCTTGGGGATTCCAAAAAGATAAAATTCCATGACTTAAACCAAAATATATCATAAGAAATGAAAAGAACAAAACCAGGTACATTCTGGTCCTGCTGGGCAGTTTGGACACCTTGGCTTTATTTGCTAATTTGTATGGGTAAATGAAGTTCAAATTAGATGAAACTTGTTTTGGTGCAAAGCTGACTTCCTGAACTTCAATTGCAATGAAAATTATTAGCCTTAAACCTTAGGGAGGTATGAGTAATTAAGCACACAAGAATGGGTTAGCTGCTGGAATTAACCCATGCCCTGCAGTTTCAATACTTAAACAAAATTTGGATGATTTATTCATCCTTTAAGTAGCATATTGAGAATACCCTTACTGATTTGATTTTCCAAATTAAGGGGCATGGAGGGATCTCCATCAGACTATCTCCTTAACATACAACTGAGCTAGTTTTTCAACTTCTTAAGTATCTTTAATTAGTAGAAAATGGGCCGACTTGGTAAGTTGATTGACTATAACCCAGATAGTATTCTTTCTCGAAGCAGAAAAGGGCAAACCATAACAGCGTCCACGGAGATCGAATCCCACTTCCAAGTGAAAATTTCTAGAGGTCACAGTTCAGCCACGGGACGCTGATGTTCTGCTTTAATCTCCTGATAGCTTAAACACCTATCTATATGTTTTGCAATCTCTTTCTTCATATTATTCCACCAGAAGTATTGTCTCAGGTCTCTGTACATCTTGGTGCCTCTTGGATGCACCGAGTAGTGAGTATTATGAGCCTCCTCTAGGATCTGTTTCTCTAATTTCTCATTTTTGGGCACACATAGGCGATTTTAGAATCATAAGGTCCCATTCTCATGTACTACAAATCCAAGAGAGTTCTCTTTCTCTAAATTTTGCTTTATTCTTTGGAGTTGAGGATCACTTTTCTGGTTCACCTGAATTTTGTCTACTATGGAAGGCTGTAAGGTAAGTGCTGATAATTGAACATTTACTTGCCCATGGGACACTAGTTGAATTCCCAAGTCCTCAAGCTCTCTCAAGAGACTCAACTAAGTAATCACCACAGTGTTTGAGCTATTTTAGGCCTTCCTACTCAGGGCATCTGTTACAATATCTGCTTTTCCTGGATGATATTAAAGGGCAGCCCGGTGCACAAGCATTCCGCGTTCACGCAGGGTTCGGGAAAGGGCCCCACCCCAAGGGGTGAATTGTAGGCAGCCTAACCTGACTTTGTCAGTGGCTGATTCCAAGGCTCGAACCCATGACCTTTTGGTCACACAGAGATAATCTTACCGTTGCTCCAAGGCTCCCCTTATCTTTTCTAGGATGATATTGAATCTGCAAATCATAGTTTTTAAGTAACTCAAACTAACACCGTTGTCTCAAATTGAGATCCTTCTAAGTGAAGATAAACTTCAAACTTTGATGGTCGGTATAAATGTTGCATGGTACTCCATATAAGTAATGTTTCCAAATTTTCAGTGCAAAGACCATGGCTACTAAGTCTAATCATGGGTAGGATAGTTTTTCTCATAAGGCTTAAGCTGTCAAGAGGCATAAGCTACTACCTTGTCTTCCTACATTGGAACACACCCTAATCTGTTCTGTGAAGCATCACTATAGATGGTATACTCCTTACCTTCTACTGGTAGCATTAGAATTGGGGTGGTAGTTAATCGCTGCTTTAGCTCTTGAAAAGCTCTCTCATATTTCTTTATCCACTTAAATTTATTTGCTTTCTTCAGTAAATTGGTCAGGGGTGAAGCTATTTTTGAAATGTCCTTAATGAACCTTCGATAATAGCCCGCTAAACCTAGAAAGCTTCTAATCTCAGTGACGTTAGTAGGCGTTGATCATTCCGTGATTGCCTTCACTTTCTAGGGGTTAGCTTTGATTCATTATTTTGTAACCACATGTCCTAAGAACACCACTTCTTCCAGCCAAAATTCACACTTCTTTAGTTTGCCATAAAGTTGATGCTCCCTCAGGGTTTGTAACACCATCGTTAAATAATCAGCATGTTCCCCCCTATCCTTAGAATAGATAAGGATGTCATCTATGAACACCACTATAAACTTGTCTAGATAGCGTCCGAAGACCCTATTCATAAGATCCATGAAGGCTACCGTGGCATTAGTGAGGCCGAACGGCATCACTGTAAACTCATAGTGGCCATACCTGGTCTTAAACGCAGTTTTGGGGATGTCTTCAAGTTTAATCCTTAGTTGATGGTACCCTAACCTCAAATCAATCTTAGAGAAGACTCCTACTCCTTTTAGTTGATCAAACAAGCCATCTATTCACGACAAAGGGTATTTGTTCTTTTATGGTGATCTTATTTAACTCCCTGTAGTCAATACATAGCCTTAAAGCTCTATCATTTTTCTTTACGAACAATACTGGACCATCCCATGGTGACACACTTGGTCCAATAAATCTCTTCTATAGTAGCTCATCTAATTGAATCTTTAATTCTTTAAGCTCAGTTGGGGCCATGCGATATGAGGCTTTAGAGATAGGGTTGGCACCAAGGACTAGTTCAATTTCAAAATCAATTTCCGTCTGCGGGGGTAATCCTGGTAACTTCTTAGGAAAAACATCTTCAAATTCACAAACTACAGAAATATTTCCTACTTTCTCTTCTTTTGTTTGAGTGTCAATAGTATAACACCAATATCCAATACACCCCTAATATAATAGCTTACTTACTTTCATAGCAAAAATCAAGGGACAAGATTTTTCCTCTCTCTGCCCATAGAAACATACTTCTCTTCATTTTTCATCCTTCAAAATAACCTTAAAATCTTCATAGCCAATGTTAGATCTATAAGTGTGCAACAAATTCATTCCTAAAATTATTTCAAAATCGAATTGATCAAATTGAATCAAATCCCAAAGAAATGTCGTTCCACCAATGGTGATGGGAACGAGTTTATAGGAGATGGGGCACTCAACTATAGAATCATTGAGTAACTTAATCCTGTAGTTGGGTTCCGTCCTCCTACCCTCTAAGTTCAATTGTATGGTAGAGCGGGTGGATATAAATGAATGAGTAGCCCTCGAATCAAATAATACACAAAATGGCTCTAAATTTAAAAAAGAGAGTTCCAGTAACTACTATACCAAAGGTGGCAGCTTCCTCCTTGCTCATTACATACACTCGCCCTACTGCTGCAGGCCTTGGTGCTGGGGCCCCTTAGCAAGGTGGAGACAAGGGTTTTGCTGGACCCTTGTCTACAGCCTTCAACCTTCAGGTGCATGCAGCAATAAGGTGTTCAGGGCTTTCACACCCCATGCATTTGTTGGTTCCTACTCGGCATTCAGGGGTGAAATGATTGGTTCTTCCACACTTTCCACAGGGCTCCATCAAGCCTGTAGGGCAGCTCTTGGGAGGAGCAGGAGAAGCTTTCTTCTAGTTCACCCTCTCACTCAGAGTTCCTTGCTTAATCCCTTTTCTCTTTTGGTTGATCGAGTTTAACGCGCTCAACTCTGACTTCCCCTGCTCCACTTCAGCAGCTCGCTCATATAGCTTTTGGTAAGTCAAGATCGGTTGCCCAACTAACTGATTTCGAATGTAGAAGGCCAAACCCTCTTTAAACTTTCTCATCTTTAATCTTTTAGATGACATAAATTCAGGGACAAACATCGATAATTCTGTAAACTTACTAGCATACTGTATCACAGTCATGTTACCACTCATCTTTAGCTCTATAAACTCTTTCTTCTTTTGCCTTTGGACCATAACTAGGTAAAATTATGCCTTCAACTCCTCTAGGAATTTACTCCAGGTGAATTCAGGCCCTACGATCATACCCTTACCAGTGTTCCACCAAATATCAGCTTCACTGGACAAATAATGCACCCCAATGTTTACTTTCTTTTCTTCTGAAACCTCTACCACTATAAAAATTTTCTCCATTCCCCTTACCCATCCCTCCGGTGCTATTAGATCATAATTTCCGTCATACACTTTAGGGTAGCACCGTGCTGCCCTATCTGCTATTTTGTCGTTTATAGGAGTGATTTTAGCAAGTACTTGGGAATCTGCTTCATCAATTTAGCTACTAAGATCGGCCAGTAGCTCGGGTTCCCAATGTTATTAGCTAACTCAGGGGGGATTGGTGGCATCTCACTAAAATTTAGTGGCATATGATATGAGGCTTGCTCACCCAATCCCTGGCCATGATCTGAGTTTTCCCCTATATGAGCCTCCGCATTGCTTTGCACCAATTCAGACATCCTGATCATACATTAAATGAAACAATTTAATCACCGGAATATCTCAACATATAAGATAAGGATGCCTAATAAATACATTTAATATGACTCAAATATTATTGAAAACAAAATCCAAAGCTTCATTGTATCATTCCATAACTGTTTGTTTACATACATAGCTGCTTGTTTATATACGTGATCAACAAAAACATATCACATCTAATTGACTAAGTAAAATCAACTCTGACTCCTACCCCAACCCTAAGCACTAACTAGCCCCGGACATTAGATCCGTCATATGACCAAAAAGAGAAACGGACCAGCTTATCACAGTCGGAAGGATTTGACTAACTGTATACAATGTCATATGCTACACAAAATGCAAATATCCAATCTGGCTATATTATATGCATGCGGGGCTCAAAATGTAACCTACTTAGGTTAAGACCTGAAATAACCTAACGATCCCTAGATGGATCTGGGCTAGACTCATCCCCCAGCTCCTCACCTTAGTCGAAGAAAGCTATCCGATACTCCTAACTTTACATCATCAACCTCCTAATCAACTTGCTACTGTACCATTACCTCATCAATCTCCTAATCCTCCTCTAGATCATCCTCTTCCTCTAGATAGCCCTCAAAACCCTCGATAGGCTCGTCATCAGAACTAAGCAGCATGATCTCCAGTGTATCGCGGAGATCTATCACAACATAAGCCTCCCTAAGACTGTCGGGCATCTGTAGAGTACCCGGTACAAGCGGCAATGGTGGTCCCTGTGTTGGTGCAGGTGGTGCGGGTGAGGGATGTGCCTGGTGTGAAGGAAACATGCTGAAGGGTCTCCACGGTAATCCTCCTTTGCTTGAACTCCTCACACAACATCAACTCCGAGGTGATAGTCGCCCAAGCGCCCTGGACATGAAACCTAGGTCCATCCCAACCTGGGTTTCCCATCATTATGAAATGATGATAATGGAGTCTAAACTCAACCTGCGGGTCAACCATGGGTAAGGACCACAACAATCTGCATGCACGGATCGTGATGTTGTGAAATTCAGAGAAAGGGTCATGCGCATGAGCTACCATGCTGGCGTGCAATAGTGAAATGTGGGCAGCCACAGAGGTACCAAGTATCATATTAACTGCGTAAGGATCCATCTAGCAAGGCAAAAAGAAATGAGGGGCATGTAGAAGATAAGTAATATGCATTTCTAATATCATAAGTCTCAAATAGTATACGATATTCCTTACTAATAAATCTTCTCACCCTCCTACATCCAAACTTCATACTCCATATCCCATCAAGAAAATCAAAACCTGGCTCTGATACCAAATCTGTAACACCCCAAATGCACATAATGCATAGTTTGCATCCTCTCTGTTAATTTTAACAATTAGAAGAGATAACCCAATGATCGGGGCATTATCGCTGTCCAAAAAGAGCAAGGCTTTGCTATAAGTAATAAACATAACTAAGCTGAACATCATTTCCCACCACATGGCATTTATAATAACAAACCATCAAACCAGACATAAACAGCATCTAACGATATCAAAGTTTACACCAAAATATAGTAACTCTTAGCAGAGCATATAGTTCTAACATAAAAAAATTTCATAATACAGTGCTCAAAACATTTCAACACTAAAACACCACTATTCCTTTCAGACTTTCTCGCTCATTAATCTTCTCCAGTCGGCCTGCTAGCTGAAGGGCGATTCACTAAGCATTTGCCTAAAACAAAACATGAAAACATTTCGAACAGTGAGCCGATGCAAAATACATGCATTTCTGTATTGTTAAATGTTTATTTAAAAACTGGTTGGGCCCGTATTATAATTCATTTTAACTTAAAATAGGGAATAGGATGAATATAAAACTACATTGCTAATTATTATCTAATAGTGAGCCCCTAGTAACTGTTATAATCTGAGGATAGGTGTACACTTGCCAAATTGATCGAAGGACCTGGCTTGAAGCCACATGGGTAACTGAAGGAAAATGCCCTGTAACTGATAATTGATGGGGTCACTAAGATGTGATAAATCATTGATTAAACAGCTTCATTGATGTACTTACCAAAACATTATAAGTTTGATAAATATGTGTTGATTTCTAACGATACAGGCAATGAATGTACCTGGTAATTCTAATGAAATTCACTAAGTAGGATTAGGCACAAAAAGCAAGGAAATGATAGATTAGGCCCTAATTCTATACAAGAATATCATTATAGAAACATATAGTTAGCAAATGTATTTATTTTCATAGTTGATAGTTTTCGTTATAAGAGAAGTAGAGGCTTAACAGGGGCTAGAATAAATAACTTGTAACGTAATCTTCCGACCTTCATTTGAGGCCTAATCACCCAATATAGAAAGTGTAAGAAGTCTCCCAAAACTCTTATTTACAATGTAAAACATGATTCCCAAAATAGGGTTCCCAAGATAGGGTTAGAACACAAGTGTGTCAGTTTTGGTCTAGCCTGTGCATTTCTAGCCAAATGGCCATAACGTTTTCCACAGAAATCAGATTAAGGCGATTTAAAAGGCATTTGAAAGCTAACTCACTGATCTATCTACCCACCAAAAATCACAACTTTTGTATGGCTGATCATTACCAGTTTAATGACAAAGTGTCCCATGTTTTCTGCCAGTTCACAGCCACAGTGTCATTGCTTTCTCCATTCTTTTCACATAAATCCTCATCAAAAATCACTCAGCTTTGATCCTTCCCATCACCATACAATGCCATAATACTCAATTTCACTCCGTAATGATATACATCAAATTTTCAATTCTTCTCTTTCTCAAACTTACTCAAAATATGTCCATCATCTTATTTATTTGCATATTGAGCAAAATGATCCTTTACAATTAATTGGAGAATTTCCATAATCCATCCCTTTTTCAAGAGTCACACCAAATCATTTTTTTCAAGTCAAAGAACACATCTAAGATTCATTTTGCATCAAAATATATTCAAACAACATTTTTGATGCCAAAGATAATTCAAACCATGCATTAATTGCCAGAACTCTAACTTGTAACCAACTTAATTCCTCTTCATCTCATCCAAAATCACCAAAAACACCCTCATAAATATTAATGAAGCTAAAAATTGCGAAATCAAACATAACACAATCCACAAACATCGCTTAACTTAAGCTAACATGATCATAGACAATCCTAAACCCTAGCATGCTTCAAGCTCAACTCCACCATGTGCAAAATTCCCAAAACAATAAAATTTGCAAGATAACATCTATTTTGGTCCCAAGAGGATAACTAAAACAATCAGAAACCCAAAAATACAACAAGATCAAATTAGGGTTTTACCTCTTTGAGAGCTTAGGAGGAGAAGGTATAAGGCTGTTTGAGTGTGGGGGGAGGGCCAGGGTTGGCGACTGGTGGTAGTGGGTGGCTAGCTGGTGGCTGCCTGGTGGATAAAAGGTGGCTGGCTGGTTGCTTGCTGCAGGCTGGCCGTGAGGTAGGAGAGAGAAAGGAGAGGGATGTTTGTGGGGGGGTTGCTTGGTTAGAAATGACTTGAAATTTACTTGGCTAAATTTATTCCTCCCAAAAGTAGCTTTTACTAACCATGGTTAAGCTTAAATCATGGTAATTAGCTAGGTTAATAATGCAAGTTTATTGGGCTTCAAATTAGGCTGAAATAAGTTGGGTTCTGAAATAAAATGCTTTGTAATGATAATGTTTTTGCATAACTCAAAATTAAATTTTTGTGATGTTACGGAAAAATAATTTAATCCATTAGATTATAATTATCAGGGCCTGCTATCTATCCTTGCAAAATTTTCTTTAATAAATAAATAAATAAATAAAACCCGAATTGCCAAGTGAGGGCCCGAATGAATTTTTTTCTTTTTTTCCCGCCGAGATGATTAAATGCGAAGAATAAATAAGAGAAAATCATTAACATGAGGTAATTAAATAAATAAATATAATTTAAGGTTGGGCTATTATAGATCAGGCATAGCACATATCCGTTTGGTTTCTTATCTTGGACCTTAGTCACTAATCAAAATTATTTTTAAGGACAATGAGACTTTAATCAAGAAATTATAATATTTTAGACATACGGTTCAATAACATTCCAAACTGGGAACTTCTTTTATTGGAAGCTTGAAACTGGTTACAAAAGAAAAGATTGAAGATGGAACAAAAGAAAAGATTGAAGATGGACTTTAGACAGCTAAAGTCATAAAAGACGCTTATTCATAAAGAAATGAAAAATCCCGACTTCTCTTTTGCTCAAGTATGCTCAAATGATCGTGCCCCTTCTCGACATTCAGTCTCTCATTTTATAGAGAAGATAGGCTACATAGAATGCCCTAATGACTACATTAGACACTGATATTTTAACATGACTACAACTGTCCTCACATGGTTACAATAGACTATATTATTTTGCTGACTTGACACTTGATAAAATAATACAATAATGGTGCAACAACTTTTCAAAGCGCTTAATGTTGACAATACTAGTCATCCATATTGAGATTTTGCATGCCTTCACCTCCAATAATATCTTCTAGTCCATTATTTTCCACATAATCATCAAATCTTCAACAAGTTGAAGATGCTCTGGATTCTATTTTTCAAATAATTCATTAAGATATTTCTTTTCTTTTTCTGATAAGAATTTTCCAGCTTTGACATCAAAGAGATAATCAAAGGCATATTTTGATGTAGCTCCTTCTGCCTTCATATAATTGCTGAACTCATTGATATTTCTCCTTATTCAATTAATGCCCACATTTGATGATAAATGTTAGAAAGACCAATGGCTCTTGCTAAAGCATGATCACTAACTACTTCTGGTCATTATAGAAATCATTCTTGTCATTGATCATTAATTGGGATCATCCAAATCAACTAATTAAATAAGATAATAGATTGGTTTGGCCTTTCCATTTTCACACTCAATTACTGCACAATGTACCTCGACATACAAACTTCTATTATATGGAATTCTTATTGGACCGTCAAGAAATATAAGAATTCAATGGATCCTTTTCAACATACACTGTTAAAACTTAGTTAATCTTGAGAAGAATGGATACTTTGTAACTAGGTTTCCATAAGGCAAGTTAGCATTCCATATTCCCAGGCTTTTATAATGGGATCATCTACAGGGATTGAATTTGCTAGGAATCTTACACCACCAACTCTAGATCTATTAAGAAAGAAGATCGTAATACTCCATGACTATAAAATATCATAAGAATAATTACGAATGCAAGCTGTATAGACCTGCCTAAATTGACCTGAGACTTGTAACCTAAAGCAAACGACCCAGACAAATACCCAAACCGACACTTGAAATGGGATGAACCAATTTGGACCCGAACACCTGAAGTAACCCGATCCATAACCAAACAAAACCTGAATTCTAGCATGAACTCAAATTACCCACACTCGAAATGACCCAACCCAATTTAAGCCCGATCCATAGTGACCCGATCTGAAATGAACCAGACATGGACAACCCAAACCCAGACGACACCATACCTGATTTAAAACCAATCCGATTCTTACCCAACTCAATTTTACCAGAACAAAACTCGAATTCGAGTATACCCGACCTAAATATAACCCAGATCGAAGCATACTCACAACCTATCAACCCAAAACTATTCCTAATTCCCTAAATTTCATTGCTAAGCCTAAAAAAAGCTCATATAGCAATTTAGCGCTAGTTTTAATAAACAAGCAAGTTATAATCTAACTATTAACCATAGTGAATAATGTCATCAAAGTCTTTAACTAGTAGTTAAAATGTAATATTGTTGACGTATTTCAATTAGGTCTTCCAGCGAGTACTAGACTGAGGAAGGGTTAGGCGACGACTGGTGGGTAGGAGACTGAGGGAGCATTAGGGCTTTAGGTGGTGAGAGACGAGGGACTTAATCAAAGCACCTATCACAGTCTCAATTGTCTAGTCTGTCGTTAAGGTTTTCAGTTTCACTTGTATTTTGCTTCTTAAAATGATAAAATTCTAAAATTATCAGCAACGACTTTTTTTTTTTTTTTAAGGTTTTAGACTTTTAGAGGGAATCCTGAATTTCTCAAACTCAATCGGTTACCCTTTAGATGAGAAAAGAAAAATAACTTAAGAAGGAATTTTTACAAATGAAATCAGTTAAAAACTTAAGGGGAAAAAATAAAATAGCTAATAGTTTTAAATTTTTAATTTGATAAATATGTAGTAAAAATATAAGAGAAAAAAAATATTTGGTCAAAATAGGACTTGAGAAAAAATAAGCAAAGTTAACAAATTATGAAACATATTACGATCTAGCAATCCTATTTTACTATTTGATTCACATAATGACTTAATGCAATGCATGTTATGGTTATAATATCATTCTGCAACTACTATTAAAAATACCACACTATTGACCAACAATTCTAATTCATCTTCATAACATATTTAATTCTACATAATCATATTCAAGAATTTATGTTTGCATATAATCTCAAAAGAATGTGACTCATTTGAATTCTGGAAAATTAAATTCTAAGTTTCGAGTTTCGATAACGAACATTCACAATCATGTAAATGTAATGCTAATTGTCACATGCTCATATTGCCGTTGCTTTTGAGTTTTAACCCATTAGGAACATGCAGATCAAGTTGTTAATCTCACAAAGACAAATATCTGAATTTTCATGTATGATCACTTAACGAGCCATCAAAGAACACTGATTCAATTATTGAAAATATCGACTTCAACTAATATGTTTCTATTCACCAACTCCAAATATAACAAACATGAAGTTACAAACCAACGCTGGGGTTAGAATAAAAATCTTATTATCTTTATTTTTCTTTCTGTCATTTTTCAAGGTATATTTTGGTATTGCGCCTTATAAATGAGACCATTGACTCATGATTTACATTAGGATGGTTTACCAATTTTGTCATTGCATGGCCTAAATTAAGACACCTGAAACTTGATTTAATGGCACATAATCCTTCAGACAATTGCATGGCGCATCTGATACAGGGTTAGGGATGCATTGTACACCTGTATTTGTAAGTTACCTTGTTAGTAAATTTATAACTAAGCCTATTAGACTTTCCTTAACAAAAGTCTACTTTAATCATATAAATACACACACACACACACACACACACACACACACACATATATATATA